>JAVJIF010015052.1:0-67500 GCA_038442645.1 Agave tequilana | reverse complement strand
GTTTCCTTTCTTTTATACTCTCTCTCTCACTGAACTGTCAAGCTCACTCCCCCTAGTACCATATTTTTTTCAGGTCATGGCGAGGCGGAGGCCTAGCTTCAAAGTGTAGGCGTGTATTGAGAATTCCATAAATAATGAAAATAACGAAGATGTAGTTATGTGTTATTACTTGTATGAGTTCTTGATGTAGATATTCATGAATAGTCAACATGTGTACTTGTAGCATGTGTTATATTGAGGAATGGAATTATATCGGGATAAATTTGATTTTGTTGATCATGATTATTTTGAGTTGGAGTTATAGTCAGTGTCTATGTTGAATTATGAAAACCAAGAGGTGTTCTCTTGAGCAGCATTATGATGTGATTTTGGACTGTTATATATGAATAAGTAGGCGATGTCAAGCCGAAATATTATTATGTTGCGTGAGTGATTGTGAATTTTGATATATCATGTATTTGGATTGAGAAAGCCAGGTAGGCTCATATTGTTATGTGTTTGTATTTGGGGTAGGTAACTAAATACAAAGGAGATGCTGCCGAAATTTTTGAACTTTTATATGATTAGAAAGATAATTATTTAATTAAATTGAAGAGTCGTGAAGGATTATGACAATGAAATCTGGGGCTGTTACAATCAGAGCCATTGAGGAATGGCCCGAGCATAAGACGATTCGTGATGTAAGAAGTTTTCACAGACTTGCTACCTTTTATCGTCGGTTCATTAAAGGATTTAGCACTGTCATGCCTCCATTCACCGGCTGTTTGAAGAAGGGAGAATTAATTGGTCTCATGCCGCCACGAAGGCATTTGTTGAGATCAAGAAGAGAATGGTCAGCTCTCCTATTATGCGTCTCCCTGATTTTTCTAAAGTCTTTGAAGTAGCGTGTGACGCATCAGGAATTAGAATAGGTGGAGTCCTCGCTCAAGAAGGTCATCCAGTTGCTTACTTCAGTGAGAAACTGAATGATGCCCGACAACGATATTCCACTTATGATAAGGAATTCTATGCGGTGATTCAAGCACTTCGCTATTGGCGACATTACCTTTTGCCGCATGAGTTCGTTCTCTTCTCTGATCAAGAGGCCCTAAAGTACATCTACTCTCAAAACAAGTTGAACGCATGACATGGGCGATGGATTGAGTTCCTTCAAGACTATACGTTCACTCTACGCCACAAAGTAGGAGTAGAAAACAAAGCTACTGATGCTCTTGGCCGCCGTATCTTCATTTTGACAAAGATGTCCACAGTGGTAAACGACTTTGAGAAGATAAAAGTTGAATTCGAGTCGTGTCCTGATTTTTGTGAAATATACGCCATATTAATAGATGGATCGACTCAAGATGTGGATGGTCATACCCTGCATGATGGGTATCTCTTTCTAGGCCGAAAGTTATGCATCCCAAGAACCTCCCTTAGAGAATTCTTGTGTGGGAATTGCATGCTGGTGGCCTAGCCGGGCATTTCGGGAATGAGAAGACCATAGAAGCTGTTGAGTATCGGTTTTATTAGCCAGGGTTGAAATGTGAAGGTGTCATACCTGTCAACTCACAAAGCAACAGAAACAGAACACTGATTTGCACACTCCACTACCGTTCCCAAATTGCCCATGGCAGGATGTCAGTATGGACTTTGTGTTAGGACTCCCAAAAACTCTAAAGAAGCATGATTCAATCCTGGTTGTCGTTGACTATTTTTCTAAAATGGCCCACTTCATTCCTTGCTTCCGTACTTCTGAAGCCTCTGGAGTGGCTAAAATCTTTTTCGATGGCGTCGTTAAACTGCATGGTCTGCCTAAGACCATTATGTCTGACAGAGATGTTATGTTCACTAGTTATTTCTGAAAGACCCTTTGGCACATGTTAGGGACGAAATTGAAATTCTCCACTGCTTTTCACCCTCAAACCGACAGCCAAACCGAGGTTGTGAATAGGAAGTCTAAGAAATTTACTGCGTACCCTTGTTGGCGAACATATTGAAAGCTGGGATCTAAAGTTATCTATTGCTGAGTTTGCATATAATTCATCAGTTAATAGGACAATAGGCAAAAGTCCACATGAAATAGTATATGGTTTTAGGCCTAGGCAGCCCATTGATCTCATTCCTATGGTTGACCAGTATAGAGTCTCTGAGCCTGCATCCTTCTTTGCCACGCATATGCATGAGTTACACAGTCTTCAGTAATAAAATTAAACAAAGTAACTTTGACTACAAGCTATGAGCTGATGTTAGGAAAAAAATTTAAAACTTTTGATATTGGCGACCTTGTGATGGTCCGGATTCGTCCGGAACGGTTTCCTCCAGGGATTGTTAAAAATTACATGCTCGTTGTGCTGGACCATTCAAAATATTAACGAAACTTAATGACAATGCTTATGTTATTAATCTTCCTGAAGATTTTGGAATTAATTCTACTTTCAATATTGAGGATCTGGTAGAATACAAGGGTCCAAATTTTCACCCCAGTAACCTATTGGTTGATGAGCCTACGCCTGAGCCATTTTCTGAGGAACCCCCACTTCCCCCACTCTCAGATATTAGTACTAATACAATAGATAATATTGATAAAATTATAAATGATGAAATTATCTCCACAAGACATGGTGGAACTCAACGGTATCTGATACGCTGGAAAGGGAAGTCACCTGCTGAGAATACTTGGCTGGATCACAGTGAGTTGCAGCAGATTGATCCAGATCTGTTGGAGTACTATGAGAGCTCCTTCACACGTGACTCGACTGAGTCGAGTTCTCTCCCACCTGGGGAGAATGATGAGGACATGGCATCAGCGCGCCTGAGATGGAGATTCGATCGCGTATATCAGCACAGGAGGCGTCGAGCTGCTTCTATTTGAATTTAGCTGGAGTCTGAATTTTCAGCTGGAGTCTGTATTTTTTTAGTATTATTCATCTTATTTATTTTAGTGTTTTAGTATCACATCGGTTATGTGAAAAATTTCAATTTTTCTAAACCTATTTAATTGGCTTTGATTGCAATAAATGAATATTGTACTCTTGATTAATGAATCGTTGGATTTTCTCTTTGAAAATTTAATTATGAAATTGGAGCGTGAAATCCATTTCAGATAGGATTTTGTGTGAAGCCAAATCCTAGTTATCCCTTATCCATAATCTATTTAACTCTAATTACAAATCCCAACCATTACAAATTCCAATCCCGTTACAACTTCAAATTCCCCACAATACGAACTTCCCATCCAATCACAACACCGGCAGTTTAATGCCATTACAAAAATTATCCAATCCAAATACAAATTATTTTGCAATTAACAATCCCTATCCAACTACACTACAAATAATAGAGATCTATCTCTTCTCCTTAGTGTGAATCAAAAAAAAACCACCAAAAAAAAAACCAGTGCTGCCCCATCTTTTTCTTCTTGTCCTGCAACAGTCCACAATAGAAAAAAAATTAAACCCTTCACCAATCCACAGCAGCCCAAAGACGATCCCTCCACCATTCATCCCCTTGTCCTTTGTCAACAAAGCTTCCAATCAACATCCACCAACACCCTTATACTCCAGATGCGTGGGCAACAAAATTCAGCAAAGCAATCCCCACACGCCTTTATTCGGTGGGAGAAGTTTTCCTTGTAAAATTTCCTTGAATCAAAAGAAAGATTACAGAGGATTAACACTCCAACTACAAGGGAGGGGAGATGTCTAGATTTAAATCTCCCTTTTGTTTAATGCTAGGTTCTTGATGTGGCAATGGAGAGTGAATCTTGTTTTCCATTGACTGGTGAACGTCAGGACCTCTTGCGAATCCTCTCATTGGATGGCAGACAGAGTAACACAGCTCATGTCGACCAGGAATCTCAAAGAGATTGTAGGCAAAGATTGACTTATACGCAGCAAGTTGCTTGAAGAGTTGAACTCTCTTTCCTTTTCTGTGGAAGCTCACAAGCCAAATTCTTCTCCAAGAATTATCTGATTGACCGACCCCTTCCCCATAGCAACGGGGCTTATTTATAGAGGTTTCAGGGGTGAACGTGCCCCCTAAAAACGCTCCGTAATGGGGGTTAACTTTCTTATTATGTGGGCGGCAATTGACCCAATAACGAGGGCAGTTATAACTGAGACGCAGGTTTCGACCCTCGCGCCTTGGTGCTGCAGTGATGCAGAGATGCGAGTTTCGACCCTCGCGCCTTGGTGCCGCAGTGATGCTAAGACACGGGTTTCGACCCTCGCGTCTTGGTGCTGCAGTGATACTGAGACGCGGGTTTCGACCCTCGCGTCTTTGTGCTGCAGTGATGCTGAGACGCGGGTTTTGACCCTTGCGTCTTGGTGCTACAGTGATGGCTATGATTAGCTCTGTGCCTGAAATTTGGACTCTGCTTTTTGATCACTTATCTTTAGTGATTTTTAGACAGCCTACAGAACCCCCTCCAAAGTTTTCGATATTCCACGGTTGACTGGGACGGATTTTAAAATATTTTAGATTTTAGTTGAGTTCATATTTCTCATGATTGGACTGACAATCATTTTGAGATGCTCTGAACTTGATCCTGTCTGGAATGTGGTCTTTGTGAGTGTACTGTAAAACCCTTTGAAGCTGCCAGAAATGATCGTAGCGAGTGTTTAGATACACAGTCTAGACCTCCCCAGTGCTCTGGGTTTATTGTTGGTGTACTTTGAACCAGGGGTAAACAGTTATCTGCTTGTACCAGTGTACTGTTGAACTGAATTACAGAAGCAAGGATTGAATGCAAGTCCTATAGACGCAGTGGTCATGCTGCTTTTAATGACGCACCTATTGTAGGGATGCGTCTTTTGGGATGAAGACGCAGCTTTCGCTCTGTGAAGTAGACGCGACGTTGGCCAAGTTGAAGAGGCGCGATCTTTGGAGGGACGCGATTTTCTGTTGAACACGAATCCGTGTTGTGGGCGCGTTGCCACGCGTCCAGCAGAATTGAAGGGACATCTCCCTTTTGGCGCGCGAATTTTACGCTGCATTTAATATGCCTGCCACGCGTCAGACAGGGATTAGGCGTCAAGAAAGCGCCACGTATCTCTACGAATCACTGTGCCTATAAAAGACAACAGTCTTTCAAGAGTCATCATAAGACTCTTCTTCTTCGCTGAGCCTTTTAGGTTTAAGAAAAGCTCGAAGTTTTTTTCCGTTTTCACCATCTTCAACACCGTTTCCACGGTTGCGATGGCACCAAAAGCCAGGCATGTTGCTTCGTCCACGAAGGCTGTTGCTCCTGAGACTCAAATTGGTGGTTCCTCCATGCAGGAGGCCCCTATTTCAGGTAATAAAACCATCTGATTTGGTTTCCGCCATTGAAGGGGCTTATAGAGTTCTTTTAACTCTTAAGTCCCTTTTGAATGTGTACCGCCAACGCGGGCTCATGCCCGTGTTTGATCTTCAGGCGCGGTTCTTGAATTGGTGGACAAGATGCGATTTTGATGACTTCTGCATCTTTGCTTCATCAATCTGAGTCTGTATCTGTTTGCTGAACGCGGTCCTCATTGAGCCCTGTGTCTTGAGTCAGCACTCAAAAATTTTTCTAAATATGAGGAGTTCAGACGCAGACTTCTTATAATTCTTGCGTCTTGTAAGATCAGACGCAAGTTTTAATGAATCTCGCGTCTGAGTCCGATACTTAGGAATTTTTCTAAGTCTTGGATTTGAAAGTGCGAGCTTCATACCAGCCTCGCGTTCTTTGAGTCTAGACGCAGATTTTGATGATCTCCGCGTCTGGATTCATTCCTGCGTTTGAGTTTCAAATACTTAACCATTTTCTTTCAGATTTCTGATCAAGTGTTGTTCTCTTTGCAGTACGATACTCCTCCAACCCTTTATCCAAAAAGTGTCACTTTGGGCATGTAGGCGGCGCTGATCGTAATCTGACTTTTGTGCTGCAAAAACCTGCTTCTGTGATTACTGGTAAGTCAAATGAGCGCAAGGAGAGGATCTCTAAAGCCAGTATGATGACCCTCTGAGAGATTCTCTCTGATGGACTGTTTGAGACAGATTCTCGCACTCCATTACGGAAGCTTATCTTCTTCTTTGGTGATGACATTGACGAGGAAGATAGGATTTTGCACGACGGAGATTATAAGTGGCTCCGTCAGATAGGGGATAGGATGTTCTTTCTTCCCAATATGGAGAGAATGTATCTCCTATCTTATCTTCAGCATATGTCTGTTCACCGCGCGATGGACTGGGATCTTTCCCGATTTGTCTCCGGTGTCTCTCTTGGCAGACTAGGTGCCAAAGAAATACACTCTGCCGGCCATGAGAAAGAGGTCTTTGGTTAATTCCTCGGATTGGTCAGGTATAAATATCCGAGAGGGGAAACCCCTCAGCTTGGCACCACCTTCATCAACTAGTTCATGAAGGTCAGGGGTGATTTTCCCGTCGACTTTCGCCCGCTCGGGTGGGTTCATTCTTCCAATAGATCTTGGTGGGGCAAGATGGTTGGATTCGTCCTTGTCAAACTTGGAGCCTTGCTGGAACAAGTGGGGCTGTACCACTCAATCAGGGCTATGCAGTATGGCCTCCCGTAAAGTTTTCATAATTTCTATGGCATCCTGGAGCACTATAATCCTTTGACGGGCACATTTTTCACCCCGGTCGGAGAGATGGGGCTCGCTCTTCATGAGCTATATGAAGTCTCAGGGCTTGTTATGGGAGATGCCCCTTATGAAGAATATGTTCCGACTTCTGAAGAACTTCATCTCTTGAAGAAGGAGAGCCCTCAAGTATATGAGACATACTGGGAAGTGTTGTGTCACTTCCATATCTGCGGTCAAATAACCTCCTGGGGGAACAGGAGTGTTAAGCAGATGTCCTGGGCGAGCTACCTATTCAACAGTATAAATAAGAAAGATAGCCAAGTGACCAGTCTGGCTCCTTATACTGATGAAGAAATCGCTGAGAGAATCAATGCCTCTACAAGCTCTTACACCACGGAGTCAAATGAGGATACTTTCAAACCTGATACTGTCTTTGAAAGTTTTCATCATCAGGCCCGAGTTCTCATTTCTGACCGGGCGCTATTGGCAGGCTTTCTTATGCTATGGCTGAAGCGTTGTGTGGTGCCAACATTGCCACATGAAGTAATTATCACCAATGTGGTGTAACCGGCGGTTTTGCTAGCCTATGGAAAGTCTATCGCCCTTCTCCCAGCAATGGTGGCTTGAATTCAAAGTGGATTACGGGTTTTGGTTAAAATCCTGTGCCAAGTGGAGGCCATTGTCGACTCCAAAGGTAGACCAGAGGTTACCTCGGAGGGAAGGCCGAGGGTAAAGACCCCCAACCCTAGGATCGAGCTTCTATATACATACTTGATGGCTTGGTACGTTATGCACTGCCCTTCGCTGATGACAGCGGTGCCTCTGTCTGAGGGGTTTGTCCCTTTTGTGCAGAAGCTGGAGAATTCGAGCTGGTCTAACTACTATTTGTTCTTCGTTTGGAAATGTATTTTAAACGCTTCGAACTACCAGCTCGACCGTTGCTTCTCCGAGATTACTGGTGCATCTTACGGGGATAAATTTTCTGACCTTGCGGGACTAGATAATTTCACAAGACTGCCATCGGGAGTCTTCTGGTGGCTTATTAATATTCGCCCTTGGTATCTGCTCTTTCGGCAAGGGAACTCATGTACGATCGAGCCTTATATGCCGAGCCGTTTTGCTCGACAGTTCGGCTATGATCAATTATATATTGGTAACCCCAATGCTAATCTCTCCTTCAGCGGGAATTTGTTTGAAGGTGCTCGGGCATGGTATTATAGCGTGGCTGGAGGGACAAAAGCTATTTTCAGCTTACTTCACAAGACGCCCAACTGTTACACTAGCCTTAGCTTCTGTACTTGGTACTCCCTGGCTAGCAAGATGTCTGGTTTCTCAATAAATATCTCATGCATTAAGAGCATCAAGGCGTCTTATAAGGACAAATTGGAGTCCAACAAACGCGCGCGAGGTATGGAGGAATACCAGGCAGCCGAGAAAGAGGCAGGAGGGGAAACAGGGGCGGGACTGAGAGCAGCAGCACCCAAGGAGCAGCCCGTTAAAAAGAGTCGGCAGGCTGTGTCCAAACGTTCCCATGGCTCTACTTCCAAGGGTGAGCCTACCCCGAAGAAGGCTAGGAGAGACTCGGAGGTTGAAGCTTCAATGTCCGAGGTAGTCCCTTCTGGTGTTGAGGAGCAGAGGGAGGAAGAGAAAGAGGAAGAGGAAGAGGAGATTCCCTCTCTTCGTCCTCGTGGTCTACGCAGGGGGCCCCATGATCCTGGAAGAAGGGAATTTGCATGTGAAACCATCATGGCTGAAGAGGCTGAGCGACTTGAAGTTGACTTGGTCGGGAGAGATGACGTTGAAATCCCAGGGGTTTCAACTCAGCCTGGGCCTTCTTTAGTTTATGAGAGGAGGGCTGAGATGCAATAGCCTGGGTCTCCCAGTGTATTGATGCCTACTTCACAGGTTGTTGATCCCAGTCCTACTACTGCGGTGCTCAGTAGTAAAGTCTTGATGCTGAGCCCGCTTGTGTTGAACTGTCATCTTCATCGTCCGAAGAACATGGGTATTATTCTAGCGAAGAAGTTGATTTCGGCGATGAACTTGCTCTTCCTGATACGAGCAAATTTTTGCATATTTCAGAGGAAGAGATACAAGGATGCAACCCTATGACGGCTTCACCGATAGCAATAATATCTGCTACCGAAGGTACTTTCCTTCTTTTCTTGAACCGTCTCCTTCTCAAGTTAGGGAAGGGTTCTGACATTCACTTTTGACTTTCAGGGCTGGCTGTCGACAGTGAAGCCACCACCTCCTCTCATATCGAAGAGATGATTCAAGAGCTTGCCCAGCAAGAGGGCCCTGAGGCTCCTATTACCGGGATGCCTCAAGAAAGTGCGACCGTCGGGGTCGGGGAGGCCACAACCTCACACGACCTATCCAGGAACTTGTCATCTTCAGACCCTCAACTTGGTAAGAGAATACTGACGTATTGAATATTCTCCTTTTTATTGTCATCACTGACATTTTAGTGGCTTGCAGAGAGCACTGGGTAGCTCAAGTAGAGGATCTTACGGCAAGCATTGGTGCGGAAGATAGTACAGTTGAAACTTCGGCTGGGGAACCCGATGCCGCAAGGTTTACTGTTGCTTCTGTTACAGTAGAGGCTGCTACAACAATAACCGTCCCGGAGGTATCAGTGACTACCTCAGTACCTGACAAACCTATCGTCGGCCTCACTCCTGTACAAGACGAACTGATTCCCATCTCTCACCCTGTCATGGAAAGGAGGTCCGGGTGTACATCAGCAGGGTTATTTCTAGCTAACGACATGATGGAAGAGCTGGCACGTCAAATGGTGTAGCAATTTTTTACTTCCATGAGATCTTGTATTGACCTCATCCTTTCTGGGGGTAGCTCTTTAGAGTTTGCCCGAATACTTCTCAAAAATCAGATCGAGAACATTGGTCATACTAGGAGTCCTTCGCAGGCTAAGGCATGCCTGATACTGGTGGAACAGCTAGGAAGCCATCTGAGTGAGCTCAAGTCTCTGGAAAATGCTGGTTCAGTAGATGAGGCTCGGACAATCCTGAATAAGCTTCTTGTCGCTCAAGAACATGAGCGAAAGGAGATGGAGGAATAAATAGCTGAAGATATCCGCCATCTCCAGCATTTCCAAGCTGACCACCAAAGGCTGATTGGTGATTCCAAGGAATCTGAAATCATCATACAGAGTGCAGAGCAGGTTATTGCCACTGCTCAAGCTACCATAGCCAGGGCACAATCCTTGATCGAGACCAATGAGCAGAAGCTTGTCGCTACTAGAAAAAGGCTGGAGGAGCTGGAAACTGCCAGGACACAGGCTGAAGAAAATCTCGCTACTCATTCCTCAAGGTTGGAGTCTCTTCAAGCACAACTGGCTGTGAAGAGATTTTTATCTGAGGAGCTGCGGGTCCAAGCTCTGATGGAGGCTGAAAAGGCACGTCAGCATGAGATGCATCGTCTCCGGGAACAAATCCGTTCTTTGGCGAAGCAAGATTATTAGCCTTCTTCTCCTCTTTGTATTTGTTCACCCTTTTCTTTTTTTTTTTAAAAATTCTATTTGTCAAGAGTGCCTGTATCACTTTTACCATTTTTGAATCAAGTAAAAGTCTTCAAATTTTTGCTCAATCTTCATCCCTTCAAATTTTTGCTCGCTGTCGATGAACTCAATTTTCATAACTGTAGTCTTTGACTGTTTATAAAACGTAGTCTTTAGTCTGCCATGAACAACAAACCAAGGCTGAACTGAGTTCTTGAGTGAGACGCGATTTTCATTCATAATGGAGACACGACCCTAGGGGACGCGGCCCTAAGTCATTACTGAAGACGCCATTCAAGCTTATCAAGGAAGATGCACGAACCTTCCTTTTCGATTAAGGGTGCAGCTTTGGCTTAAGGACAAAAGGGCGTTATTTTGAAACGCAAATTTGTGTTCTTCAATAAAAGGGACACCTTCATATTTATGAAAGGACGCAGACCCATAGATGCAGCCTTCATATTTATGAAGGAACGCAGACCCATAGACGCGACCCTTTATTCTGTCAGGATGTAGTGGAAGCGCGATCTTAGGCTCCTCAAAAACTGATGCATGGATCCCAGATAATTGATGGGGATGCGGCCCTGGCTCAATAGAGATGCGTCTCTGGACCCTTGATAAGGTGCAAACTCAGGCTGTATTGAATTTATGATAAAAATACAACAGTCATCTCGCAATGGAGACGCAGTTCCGGGCTCCTCGAGAACGATGTAGGCCTTTTCTGGTCATTGAGGATGCAAGCTTCAGAACGCAGCTTTTAAGATGATGCGGACTCAAGACTCAATCTCTGAATGTATCCAATTCACTGAGGAGACAAGGTTCTGAATTACTCTCAGAAACGCGATTGCGGATCTCTTAGCAGGAATGAAAAGAATGCAGCCTTAGGGTTTATGAAGGGACGCAGGTTTCAGGACGCGACCTTTCAATCTATGCTTGACGCAACCTCCTAAGCGTTACATGCAGCTCGTCTTAAAGATTTTTGTTAGATCTTTAAATGCCAAGTCGGCGTTGATGATTGGGGACTCGTGTCCTGCGACGTTTCCCGAAATGGCAATCCACGCGTCAGCTCTTCATTGGGCATTGACGTTAATATATTTAAATGCCGAGTCGGCGTTGACAATTGGGGACTCGCATCCTTAACGTTTCTCGAAACGGCAATCCACGCGTCAGCTCTTATTAGGCTTCGACGTTCGTGCGAGAATTAAGGCCAATGGCTCTGATTTTTACGCCATTAATTACAGGCCTTATGGGTTGCCTATAAATAGGTCTCGCCCCCTTAATAGTCCATTGCTCAGACTGTTTCCCCTTAAGAGCAGGCGCTCTAAGGGACTTCATCTTGACTTAATCTTCTTCTTCAATGGGATGTACCCCCATGGACAGCGAAGACTAAAAGCTTACATGCTTTCCTTTAATCTTTCCTAAGAATTATCACTGTCAAGTGATTTCAAGATCAAAAAGCGTCCCTCTGAGCACCTTTTATACCTGTGCCTTGATGCAGAAAGTTCAACCTCTAGCGGGTTCTTCTGCGGGTAGGAATTAATTGTCACAATGACATACTCAGCCCAACATGAGTTTCAGTTTTGTTGTCCCTTAAAGAGATTCACTCTCTTGACCTTCTCTTGAGGTATGACTGGTGTACCCATTATTTGGAAGTCACGCTTTTTAGATTTCTTGATGAAGCGCGAATTGACTGAGTCTGAACTCTAACTTAAAGTCCTTTGGATGCAAGTGTGATGAACTCTATACCTGGACTGTGAGACGCGAGCTTTGCATATAGGGCTTGCATTTTAGGTTGTTAACTTCAAAGAACTTTAATTCTGGTCAGGGGCTTCAGCCTTGGATGTAGCAACCCTTGTTTCTCGAACAAGGATGTGGCAACTTTCGCATCTGGTTCCCTTTGCGTCAATTATTTTGGACGCGGGTCTAACATTAGACCGCGTTCAGATCTGTGTGTATCTAGAATCCATGGCTTCGATCGCGTCTGTTTCTGTCGCAACAAGATTTCGCCTTTCTGCGCGGGTCATCCCTGTGTCTGAAGTTTACAGCTATAGCCGCGTCTGTTCTTCAATCTTTCTATTTCAGAATTCTAACCTTCTGATTTTTACTTCTCGCAGGTAGCCTTAATCATCCTTTCGCATATTCGCTGGGCCCTTGGGAGAATATATCGGCCAGCGAACTTGTTCGATGGTCGACCATTGGAGGAGAAGTCACGGCTCCTGTTTATGGGAGACGAGGATTTGCATGACTGATGACATCCGTTAAGACCTCATTGGACATGATGCACCGACATACCCCCGGGCTCGTCATGGTCACAGTGGGCATGGCGGTGGATATGGTGGTGGGTATGGTCCTCTTGCAGGTCACTGAAAAGAGGACGTCACCTTTAAGGTCTCGGATTCTCCCTTCACCAGTCTTACCCCAGAAGTGACTTCGACGAAAAATCCATGCTCATTGGATGACTTTCTGGTGGTAGAGATGTTCATCAACGAAGGGTCATGACCTATATTAGTTAGTCGGGTGGAATCAGAAGGCTTTGCTGCATTTCGACCTGAAGAAACACTGTTGTTCTTGGCCAACGATGGACTCCTTCGATGTTTACGTCATGCATCATGATGTAATCAGCATCCGATCGTCACCATAATGCTCAGCCCTTTTTTGGCGTCCTTTCAAACATCTTGTATTTGGAGTGGTGAGCATGCTTCAAGGAGTGAGTGCACCCTTTTACTGAGAGAGAGGGACTTCTTTGTACTCTTTTATTGTAACACTCAATCTTATTGTATAAGAAAGCGTCTTGCATCACTTTCATATGTCTGGACATAAATAAAAGCGACACTTTTTTTGGCTTCTTCTATTGTCTTGAATTCCCTTTTTGTATTGAAATCAGACGAATAGAGGTAAAGGATCTTTGGCTTGCTAAAAATATGATAATAATCTTAACGAGTCAAAGTTTGTAGAAAAATCCTGTTTCAGAAAATTCAACAATGCTGCCAGAGGTGTGATATTAACTTGACAGAAGTAAGATAATTCTTGTGGACCTGCCAACCTATAAATGAGAACAAGTGGAATTTGTACCCCCAGGGAGGATGAGTTTTCATCAGAGGTTTGGAATTGACTTGACTAAGACCCAGCTGGGAAATTAGAGAAAACACTGTTAACGGTGTAATGTTAACCTGACAATGTTTTTAAGTGGACTTGTTATTTTGTTGACGAGAATAACAAGTGAGACTAGACTCACGGGGAATCTAGGAGGACTTTTTTCGTTAGAGGTGTGATATTAACTTAACGGGTTGAATATAGTCTTGTCAGAAGTCTGCTGTTAACTCGACAAGGGTGTGAGTCAGAGGTGTGATATTAACTTAACTCAAGAGTGTTCCAGCTTCATTTAGGAAAACTGGAAATGTCACTGTCATAGGTGTAAAGTTTAACTTGGCAGTGAGGGTAATGCTAGAGGTATAATTTTGAACTTGGCATTGGTCATCTCAACTTCAACAAGGAAGTCCGAGAGAGAGTCATGGCCATAAGTGTATTGTTGAACTTACCAATGACCTGGACACTAGAGGTATAGTGTTAAACTTAGTATCATTCATTTCAGCTTCGATATGGAAGTCTGAGGGAAAATGACTGTCAGAGGTTTAATATTGAACTTGGTAGTAACTTAATCACTGTTAGAAGTGTAATGTTAAACTTAACAGTAATTTATCAGAGGTGAAGTATTAACTTGACAGAAATTGACTCGAGATAGGAGCACTTTGAGGACCTGTCGTTCTACTGATGAGAAGTGACAGGTAGAATTTGAAATGTCAGAGGTTTAATGTTAAACTTGACAGTGATTGATTTGCGATATAAGAAATTTTAAAGACTTATCATTCTATTGATGAGAGTTGACAAGTGAAGTTTGAAGTGTCAGGGGAGTAGTGTTAGCTTGACAAATTTGACGACTCGCTACTCCATCTAGAGCTGAGACAAGTAAGATTTGCACTTGCTAGGGAGTGTTGAGATTTTTCATTGCCAGAGGTATAATGTTAACGTAGCAGTGACTGCATTTTGTATACCTACCATTCTGTGTATGAGAATTGGTAAGGGATTTTGGAGGAGAGAGTGGGATCAAGTCCACTTAGGATTTTTAACAAACCCTCAGCTATTAACGGATTTGGTGTGCCTTTACCAACTACCGTTTGAGTTGAGCTAGCCATGCTATTCCACTCAGCATGATGAGTTGTCGAAGACTTATGTTGGGCTTAGAAGCCAACATTTTCCTCTGTCCTTAGCCGCTGGAGGCGTCGGACGTTAATGAAGGTAGAAATACTAAAACCCAAGTTTCGCCTTTTGTTGCTTTCTTAATATGTACACCATACATCATGGTGCAGTCAGTGCTCAATTAGCTTGTCGCTGGTCTATCGTGATGTGACCTAGTAAAGGAAAGAAGCTTCTCTTGGATCTGGAGTTTTGATCAGAGGTGTAATATTAACTTGATCAGAGGAAAAGTACTATTCAAGGAAAGTACTTCTTCAAGAATCTGCCGTTGATCGGCATCATGAGTGTATCGCCATTTGAAGTTATGAGGCGATATGCTCCATTTAGTAGACTGACTCTACTACAAATGGTCCTTCCCATTTGGGCTAGAATTTTTCTTTTGTCTTATGTGTCATTACCATAGGTCTTCTGATGGCTAAGATAAGGTCACCTTTCTTAAATGTTCACGCCTTAACTTTCTTGTTGAAGGTTCTGATAATCCGAGCTTGATAGAGCTCGATTTGTTATTGGGCCTGCAGACGTTTATCATCTAAGGCTTCCAGCTCTTGGAGTCGCAGTCGATGCTTCTCCTCCTTTGTCATCTCTGCTGTCAAGGCGACGCGTAGAGATAAAATTTGGATTTCTAATGGAAGCATGGCTTCGCATCCATATACCAAAGAAAATAGTGTAGCTTTAGTTAGGGTTTGAACAGTTGTGCGATAGGCCCATAAGCATTCACCTAGCTTGTCGTCCCAGTCACGTTGACTTTTCGAGACGAATTTCTTGAGAAGCTTGCCGATGGTCTTGTTGAAAGCTTCTGCGAGACCATTAGCGGCAGGGTAGTATGCCGTTGAGTACACACTCTGGATTCTGAACTTAGTGCAGAACATTTGAAAAGCCTGACTGACGAACTGGGGTCCATTGTCATGGATGATTCGTCGAGGTACACCAAAGCGGTAGATGACATGATGTTTAACGAATTTGATTACATCAGATGACTTTACCTCTTTCAACGGAATGGCTTCAGCTCATTTAGAGAAGTAATCGGTTATGGCTAAAATGAACCGATGTCCTTTTGATGACGGTGGGTTGATAGGGCCAATTACATCCATGCCCCACATCTCAAATGGTCAGGTAGAAGTTGTAGAGTGGCGGTATCCTGGTGCTTGATGGATAAAATCACCATGCACTTGACAGGCATGATATCTTTGGCATAAGTGATAGCGTCAGTGATCATCTTAGGCAAATAATATCTCAACCTTTGGAGTCGATTCGCGAGTTTTGGGCCAGATTGATGGGCTCCACACATGCCATCATGGGCTTCTTTCAATACCTTGTGCCTCTTTTTGTGCTAGGCAGCGAAGCAAGATCCCGTCATACGATCGACGATACAGTGTTCGTGTGATTGCATTATAATAGAATTTGGGGGCTTTCCTTATAATGGCAGCCGCTTCTTTGGTATCATCAGGCAGGATGCCATATAAGACATAATCATTGTAAGGGAATCGCTAGTCTTTAGGCTCTGAGCCGGTTGACGACTCAAGAGCTTCTTTGACTTGACAATCTCCTGTTGGTTTCTGGTACTCTTCAGAAGCGATTCTTGGGCAATACAGGTCGTGACTGTGGACAAGTATTTTCTCTACTACTCCAACTTGGAGGGCTAAAGAGGCGGCGAGAGATGCCAGTGCATCTGCATGCGCATTTTGCTTGCGTGGTACATGGTCGATGTAAAAGTTTATGAACTTCCTGGCCATGTGGATAGTTGCATTGTAATATGGTACTAGATCTTCATGTCGACTTCGTACTCCCCACGAACTTGGTTGACGATAAGTTTAGAGTCACCATATGCCTTGAGATTTTTAACGCCAATCTCATCAGCGATTTGCATTCCAATCAAAAGGGCATTGTACTCCGCTACATTATTGGAACAAGGCTCGGTTAATGAGACGACTCGGGGAATCATATAGTTCTGTAGGGAGACGAGCACTACCCTACTCCTGCTATGATATGTCCTTTCGGGCCTGTTCTCAATGCACCGTCAAAGAAAAGTTGCCACATTTGTCTTCCAAAAGATGTCTGGGTCAGGCAAACTTCAGCGACCTCGTCTGGGAGATCCTCGTAAAGTTTGGTTGCCCTTGGATCTGGATGCTCAGCTAGGAAATCCGCCACCGCTTGTCCCTTCAAAGCTTTTTGTGGTAAAAAGCGCATTTCATATTGGGATAGCAGTATGGCCCATTTTGCCAGTCGGCCGTTTAACGATGATGGCTTTGTCATGAGCAACCTTAAGGGGTTAACCTTTGATATGACGTTTATAGTTTGGCCTACCAAATAGTGTCGCATTTTCTAAATAGCGAACACCAATGCCAAACATTCCTTCTCGATTGGGTTGTATCGATGTTCAGCCCCAATCATAGTTCTACTCAAATAATAGATTGTTTGTTCGCGTCCTTGATCATTGTTCTGGGCTAGTAAAGCTCCTAAAGAATGATCCATTGCTCGAAAGTATATCAGAAAAAGTTTTCCAGACACCGGAGCTATAAGGACTGGTGGTTGTGTGAGGTACTGTTTAATTTCCTCAAACTCTTGTTGGTAAGCATTGTCCTAAATGAATGAGACACCCTTTTTCATTAATTTGGTAAAGGGTTGGCATCTTCCAGAGAGATTTGAGATGAACCTTCAGATGTATGTCAATCGTCCTTGCAATCCCCTGAGTTCTCTGAGATTCTGTGGGGGTTGCATCTCCTGAATGGCGCGAACCTTTTCCGGGTCCAAATGAATTCCTATGGAAGTTACCACAAATCCTAGGAATTTGCCGCTAGCCACCATCAAGAAGGATTTGGTGGGGTTCATCTTCAACTGATGGGTCCGCATGATGTCAAAGATAGCCTTTAAATCGTCTATGTGATCACCTTTGGTGCGGCTTTTTACTGCAATGTCGTCAACATAGCATTCCACCGTTTTGCGCATGTGTTCACGAAAATGGCATTCATGGCCCTCTGATATGTCACCCCCGCATTCTTTCGTCCGAAGGGCATGACGGTGTAGCAGTATACCCCCAGTGGTGTCCTGAAAGAGGTATGTTTTTTATCATCAGGATACATTTTGATTTGGTTATACCCTGAGAATACATCCATGAAGGACATTCGCTCGAATCCGCTCGTATTGTCAATCATGACATCCGTGATTGGAAGTAGGAATTCGTCTTTGGGACATGCCTAGTTTAGATCGCGAAAATCAATGCAGATCCGGATCTTTCTATTCTTTTTGGCAACGGGGACGATATTGGCTACCCAATCAGGATGTTGTTCTTCCCTAATGAAGCCAGAGTCTATAAGTTTTTTGACTTCTGACTGAATTGACTCCATTACTTCTGGATGGAACCGTCGCTGCTGTTGTTTGACCGGCCTTACATCCGAATTAATGTTGAGGCGATGCATGGCCACTTAAGGGTCAAGTCCAGGCATGTCCTCGTAATTCCAGGCAAAAACATCTATGTATTCTCGCACAAGAGATATTAAATCTTCTTTCTCGGAGGGCGACAAGCTTTCACTTATAAAGATAGGCTTAGGATTAGCCTCATCTCCTAGGTTAATCTGAACAACCTTATCCTCCGTGGGTGGCTTGCGTTGTTCAAAGCGAGTATCCCAAAGAGCATTTAAGTGTTTGATCCAAGGATCTGTATCAGATTGGATCATTTCTTCGTTTTTGTCTTCCAGGTGGCTTGTTGAAATCATATTCACTGAAAGTTCCATGAAGATGTTGCCGATACTAACATCTGACTCCCACGATGACGTGCCCGATGAGTAATTATGGCATAATGACTCTTCAAACTCAGGGGCTGATGGGATCAGAGTTGACACATAGCCCAACTCCCTGCGAGTCTGATGATAATAATCAGGGGTTTTCCCTTTTGGCACAAAAGATCGGAGTAGTGTTCTCCTTCCTTTGTTAAAATTCAACCCTGGACCGTTTGTCAAATCATACCCCATACTTTCCATCATTCTGAGTGCAGTTGGCTCATAATGACCGAACTAAGGGGTTCCTTCTCGCTTTCTGATTCTTCACGGGATATCGGTTCGGATTTAATTCGTCCGAAAAGAATTAGTTTTTGGCCTTTACGTCTTGCTGGAACCATGAATACTGATTCTTGCGCATCACCGGCATCTTGATACGTTTCGAAGGATGACTTCACTGGTACATGCAATGATGTCAAAGCATCTATTGCCGACCAGGAGTCATCACCTACTTTAGTACTAGTATCTAACGGTACTGAATCAGAAGCGAACACAGAAAAATAAGCCAAATCTAATTCTTCATTAATATACCATCCGCCTACATCATTGGCGGTGTTATCAACATCGAGCTTATCAATGCTCGTTACAAGTGGATCTAGTTCCCACATGCACTCTTCTTTTTCCAGCTCGGTGTCGGCTTCATTACCAGAGTCTGGCTCCTCTGGTTGTGGAATTTCGTTTGTTTCCACAGAATCCTGATACAGGAGAGAGTCTGTGAAATAGTTCTCGACTCCCTTGAACGGATGCCTTTCGGCAATCAACGTTCGTACCTTTCCGCCTTCGTCAATATATTTCATGACTTGGTGGAGGGTAGAGAGAACGATAGAATTCCGATGAATCCATGGTCGTCCCAGCAGCAAATTGTATGAGGTGTCGGCATCGATCACGTAGCATGTCACTTCTGACTTTAAGTCCCCAATTTGGCAATTGAGCTTGATCTTCCCCATTAGACGGGTACCATTAGAATTGAACCCATAAATGGTAGTCTGAGTGGCGCTCAACCGGTAGGTAGGAACCCCTAAATGTTGCATGACCCGGTGAGGCATAATGCTCAATGCAGACCATGGATCTACCTGAATACGATTTACTTCAGATAATCCGATGTACCCTGTGAAGTATAGGGGTCGATCATGTTTCCCTTTAACCTGCATATCATTTGCCGTGAAAGTGATGCAGGGAGCATTTTGGGATGCGTGGAGGCAATCCTCTACATCTTCCTCGTGTGGTCTAACCGGTACCTGGGTCATGAAAACCTCAGCATTAGCTAGAGCTCG
Organism: Agave tequilana; assembly: GCA_038442645.1. Lineage (NCBI taxonomy): Eukaryota > Viridiplantae > Streptophyta > Magnoliopsida > Asparagales > Asparagaceae > Agave > Agave tequilana. The sequence goes on along the minus strand of JAVJIF010015052.1, from coordinate 48,137 downwards.
TAAAGAGTAATTCGGGCCGGGATATTAGCTAGTTGAGTCAGGACGTCAAAGTGGTAAGGTGTTGTGGATCCTTCCGAGAGCTTTGAAAAACCAAAGCTCTTTCTGTCTCTCCATGGGTTGTTTTGTGGAGGGCTTGGCTGACTCTGTAGCGGGTTTTGGAGGAGTTGGTGCCATTTCGTCATATTTTTTCAAATATGACTGACCCGAACGAGTTTCCGCCATAAGTTGGTTAGGTTCTGCAGTGAGAACTATTGTTTCCTCTTCTGAATCAGTCAGTGAGGGAACATCAGTTTCCGCTTCTCGGGAAGAAGCGCACACCACATTACAGGACGAAGCTTTTGCTTTGCCTTTGGACCTTCTATTGGTAACAGTGGTCCATTGCTGGACATCCACAAGGTCGGGATGAACCCACATAACTTCTCCCTGAGGTGTGGGAACAAGTATAAGGCCCTTCTCTTGCTGATGGTGAGGGTCTATGTTGATCATTCTTAGCTCCCCTTTTGGGATGGGGACTACTCCAAAGGGTGTTGGAGGTTGTCTTCCAAACTGGAGGAATGATGTCATATTGGCCGTCACTTTTTTCTACTCTGGACGGAGTTTTAATACCTCTGCGTCAATCAAGGCTTGAAGGATGTCTTTGAAGACATAACAGCTCTTGGTGGGGTGTCCCAGCATCCTATGATACAGGCAGTAGTTAGGATTATCGGTTTTACCGACTTCTTCAGGGCGTCTAGCTTCGGGAAGCTTCAGTCTGTTGCTCTTGTTAAGTAACTTGAACAGCGAGTCAACATGTTCATCCTTGAAGGAATATTGCTTGCTGGCGCGCGACTGACTTGAAGAGCCACTTCCCTTGACCGGTTGAGGTTTGACGGGGGATTTGGTCTCTGTCGCCAAGTTATCCTTCCTTTTTGTTTGGAGGGATGTGTCTGGCGCACGCCTTGTCAACTTTTTGGGTCTGAGTTTGTTTTCTCCTGCCCTAACCCGGGTGACAATTTCTTCAGCCTGTTCACCTTGCTAGATCAATTATTTTCAGGTGCGGCTTTCGGTAACTCCTATTTGGTCGAGGAGTGAAGTTTGTAGATTGTGGCGGCATGTTTCCACCAGGGTGACCTGTGTCATACCGCTTGGACATCGGAGTGCTACATTCTAAAATCGTTTTACAAATGATTTGACGGACTCCCCCTTTAGCTGCTTTGTAGCCAAAAGAGTAAGCATTGTGACCTCTGAGTCAACTTCAAAGAAGTGTGTCAGGAAGAGCTTCTCCAAATCGCCCCAATTTTTAATGGAGCATTCTGAGAGTTTCATGAACCATTCAAAGGCGAGCCCTTTTAGGGTGCCGATGAACAAACGTGCCAGGATAGCATCGTTATCTACCATATTCCCTGTCTGAGACTTAAAGTAGTAGATATGTTGGTTCGGTGACCCTTTGCCGTCAAACGCTTGGAAGGTTGGAGCTTTGAACTTGGGAGGGTATGGAATAAGGTCCCACTCAGACGGATATGGTCGGATCACTCTTGCTTCTTGAAGGCCTTTCCGATTAGTAAGGGCCTCAAGACGTTGCTCTAATTGATTCATTCTTTTAGAATGAACCCTTCCCTGGTTTCGGTCGTCTTTTTCCTGAGATGAGGATTTAGAGTAGCCAAAAGTAGATTGCTCTTTCTCCTCAATATGTACGGAAGATGAGCTTTCTCCCTCTTTTCATTTGCCTTTAGACTTTTTAGAGGAGCTTTTGTCGGTTGACTTCCTCTTGTCTTCAAGCAATTGTGCCAGCATCTGCTTGAGGGAATCGATAGATTCTTATTGAGCATGAATCATCTCGAATTGTTCCTTCTGAACCTGGGCTTGCTGCTCCAAGCGCCTGGCTTTCTCCTCAGGAGTATTTGTCATGTATATAAATGCCTCCTTCTCTATGGAAGAGTTCGAAGCCTGTGACTCTGCAATAGCGGAATGCGAGTCATTTACTTCAATGCCCCGAGTTAGGGCACTGTAATTGATCGGGGGAATTACCCCAGTCTGAGTGCGAGTATGTCGGTACACTTCTTCCGGTTCTGTGTCAGACTCGTCAGAGCTGACCGCAGGTTGCTTTCCCCTACTCCTGCTTGTTATGTTTGCAGTGAGTTTAGGGCATTCAGTGTCAGAGAAAGTCCTCCTGTGGGAGCGATTTCTTTTAGCTGATCGGGGAGTTAGAGTCAGCTGTCTAAATTTAGACTGCTGGCTTGCATGTGAACTGCAACGGCACTCAGAGAGCATTGTGATAAGCCGTTCGCAGCAACCCGATGGAGTAATCTGACTAGCACTTCTCTTCCTTGTCAAATAATCCCTTAGATCCGCGGGAGGGGGATCGAAGAGATTAGCCTTGGATTGTCGAGGGCTTTTCAACTTGCGAGAGTTTTCCTTGCTTCGCACAGTTGAGACGCAGGATTCTAAGACGCGGAGCGCATGAACGCAGCTCTTGCGTCGTGGCTCTGGAACGCGAGTCTGGCGTCTTTACTAAGAAGAGACGCGACTCTCGTGTTGCCGATTATCGCATCTGGACAAAGATGCTTGAGAAACGCAGGGCTGCTGGGTCCCGCGTACAGAGACGCGCGTCTCGTGTCTCTGACAAAGAGCACGAACTTCGCATTGGCGTTTGGGAGGCGGTGCTTCAGAAACGCAAGCTTGGTGAATCTCACGTTTAGGTTGCCAAACGCGGGCCTCACAATTCTGATGTGATACAGAAGAGACGCCGGTCTGAACTTCGTGTCCTATCTCTGTTGGACCAACAGTTGTTCCAACTTGTAATTGATGCGCACGCCGCCTCTGTCGCCACTCAGCGTTCTGGTTACGCCGTGTGGGTTGAAGGGAACTCCTGGTAACCTAGTGCTGAGGAAGGGGATGAATAGGCTGAGCGTCAGGGACGTTAACCATGCGGGCCTCCTGAGAGGCGTGGGCGTTACGCATGATGCGATTAGCCACTACATCCTTCTCACCAGTCGCGTCTGGGAGAATCTCAGAGTGAACTTGAGAGCAAATCCCCGAAGAGACTTTTTGGTAGACTCTTGCCTTTGGGCTCTGATTAGTCTACGATTGTGCATTATTATATCACATTTCCCCACCGATTTATGAATAAATTGTCGGTCTAAACCGTGTTTTGGTCTCTATTGCAGGTAAATCAAGAGTTCAAGGGCAAAGGAGTAATAAGAGCTTAATTAAACACCTTTTAGGGTAATTAAATTCACATTACTTGGAGGCCAAGCAAGGGATTATCTAGAAGATACGTCGAACCTAGACTCCTACTCATGTCAGACGAATATTCGGGCGAAATTACCAGAAAAGGGATATACCAGGAACATTCTCGAAGCGAAGGGACCACCTGCCAAAAACCAGGGACCTAAGTCCCTAGTATTGCTGCGGATCCACGGCAATTGCCGCGTTTCCACGGCAATTGAGTGGAGCCATGCATCGATTTTCGACGCGTGGCCCCGTCTCGTCTTCTGGAAGATACCTATGCCTATATATACCCCTGTATTTGGCCAAAACGCAAGCAGTTTTCGTTTTTAGGAGTAGTTTCTGATTTTTTTTTATGTTTTAGGGTAGTGTAGGTAGGTGTTCTTCATTTCATTTCTTGTGTGTTTTCTTTTCTTTTTAGATCTTGTAGTAGGGCTGAGAGATTCAGAGAGAGATTGAGAGGGATTGATGTAATAGATGGTGACAATCTATGTAAAGGTGCCTCCTTTCTTCTCCAATGTAATCTCCTCCATCTTCTACATGATACTTTGCTAACTTCTTTTCTTCTCATGGCAATCTAACTACTAACCATCTAACCACTTACTTGATAATCCACATGAATCTAATAACCTCTATAAGGCCTTGCTCTTGCAAGAACCATTGATGGCTCATGATGATAGATTCTAACATTCTAACATTCTAACACCTGACCCACTAACTTGCTAGCTTGCAAATGCTAACTTTATTTCATGCTCACCTCTAACCGGTTTTGATGATTTAACAGTAGCTTGCAACTTGTTATGTAGTATGGATGTGTTGTTTGAATGTAGAAGATCAATCTTATGTGCCATGCTCTGTATCGTCTCTTGAAGCTAAGGATTAGTGATGACCAAGGATCCATGTGAGGCAACTATCACTAAGAGGTTAGCATGGTTAGTGGATCATTTAGTAGTTAGTAGCCATGAGTTTTCTTTTATCTTGCCTTAAAAACTATTTTTAGAGTATCTTTTCATTGTTGTTTTCATCGCTTTTTCGTTTGTCTTTGTTTTCATTTTCTTTACCACAAGCTTCATCTTCTTTCCTATTTGTTTTCCAAACCACTTCTTATTTTGTTTTCACATCGCCGTTTTCATCGCCTTCTCCACCTACTACATGCTTGATTTTCTTTTCTTTTATTTTATTTCCTTTCTCTAATTCTTTTAACAAAGAAGAACTGTTAACATAAACGTGAATAAAAACTGTTAATACTTCTATCGCCTCTGGTCCCTGTGGATTCGACCCGTTAAGCCATTGCTATAACGGAAGTATCGAGGGAACATTAGCACATACACATATTTTCATTGATTTCATAAACTACGCGTTTTTGAGTGCTAGTTCAGCCCCGATCAAATTTTTGGACACCCCCACACTTATCTTTTGCTCGTCCCGAGCAAAACAAGAAAAGAAGAACTATAGTACAAATGTTATTACACCACTTTCGTAGGTGACGCGATTGCACTGAGCATGTGCAACAAGCCGTTAAACCTCTAGGTTACCCCTAGAGGAGGAGTGTTGTCTCCTGAGGGTTTTCAGCGGACTGCACCCACAAAATCCATAAAGAAAGAAGACAAATGTTAGTATTTTGAAAATACATTTTGAAAGAGAGACAAGTTTTCAAAATATTTTTGCAAAAATATAAGCGATCTAAGGTCATAAGTCCACCAAAAATTAATCTTCCTTAAACTTAGTCTTATGCAAGATCTTGTCTTCAATTAAGGTAAGAATTCAAAATTGGATTGAATATTTTATCTTTCATAAAACCTAGATAATATGCACTTTGTGATAGTGAAGATTTCTGGGATTTCAACTCTAACTATCAAGCCATTTATTTTTATATATATATATTTCTTTTTCTTTTTCTTTTTTTCTTCCCTTAGTTTTCTTAGGCTTTCTAGTTCACCCATGTAGCGAGCCTATAACCGATGACTCCCAAACCAGAAGGTCCTAGGGCACCAGATGAGAAAACATCCCTCGGGTTTAAGGACTCAAGTAAACAAGGCCACAAAACTAAGGGGGATTTATTTGATTCTTTTGACCACCGTTAGGCGTGAATAATCATGCTTCTTGAGGCATAACTAGCTTAATAAGTGATTTTTATATTTATTTATTTATTTATTTATTTATTTTAATTATATTTTTTCTTTTTATTTATGACATTTTAGGTCTTTGTTTCCATCCCAAAAATGTGTAAGTGTGATGTGCATACTATCTAAGGCAAAAAATTCAAGATAAAACTATCTCTCCAATTTATCTTACTTAGCCTATAATTTTAAATAAGATCCATTATTTCGACTAGGTTTAAGATGTCATAATTAAGGCTTTCTTAATTTCTAAGATCATCTTAATTTTCTTAAAAATAGATCAAAACTTTGTCTCTTATTTCAAAAAGTTTTTAAAGAAAGAGAAAAATTCTATACAAAAGGGAAGATTTCTAAAACTATCCTAAAAGAAGTGTAAAAGAAAGAAAATCTAAAAACTCTATGTTAGTAAACCCTCCCCCATACTTATCTCATGCATTGTCCTCAATGCATCGTGATGTATGTATGCATGAAATAAATAGAGAGGGAAGGAAAAATCACCTTAAGGTGGTGGTTCCGGTGGTGGTCTGATTGGTCCACGGAATGCGGCCCAATCCAATGTGCGTGGAGTCCAGAGGAACCCACCAGAGACCTCCATAATACAACCCACTAGAAAGATGTATATATTTATGATTTTTATTAAAAATTTAACCCTATCCAATTTCCAATTTTTAAAATAATTTCAGAATCAAATTTATCAAGATCCTTGTCCCAGAATGGAATGATTGATTTGGACTCAGGAATTACAGGAACTAATACCGACTCAGAAAAAAGACTTAAATCAAGTAGAGGTTCAGGAGTCGAGATTGGTTCAGGAAGTAGGTCCAAATCAAGAAGTTGAAGCTCAAGTCCACATTCATTTCCCCATGATGGAATGTGACTATCTAAGATTGGTGATTCAAGTTTAAGAATGACAGGTATGGGAATCAACACTGATTCTAAAATGTTGTTCAAATTGGGTAACATAACAGGAGTCAATATTGATTCAAGAATTTGAACTGGATCACAAATTTGAGGATCAAAGTCACATTCCTCGTTGAGTTCAATTCCATAAAAATGAGAACTTGTCAATTTATCAATGGAACTTTCAAAAGTATGAAATTGGTCAAGTTCAATATGATCATCATAAAAGATTGGTGATTCAATTTCACAACGAACTGGTACAGGATCCAATACTGACTCGAGAAAAGGCCTGAATTCAGGTAAAAACACCTCAGTCAATATTGAATCAGGAAGTGAAATTGAATTATCAAGTGGAAGTTCAGGATCATATTCATGCTCAAGTTCGATTTCAGGAAAAGGATAACTTGCCAAAATGTCAATGGGATCTTTAACATTTGAAGTTTGGACAAGTTCAGATGGATGTGCTGAAATTGAATCTTGATGTTCAAAATGACAAGAGTCCTGGGTCAGATCAATAGAGTTTGGCATAGCTGAATTGGTCAAAGGTTGATAAGATAGAGTTTCCTCATTCCTATAAATGCTAACCAATTGACTCAATTGTGTTTCCAACCTATTGACAGACTCGGCAGATGATTTTTGAAATTTTAGTGCAGACTCTTGCAAGACTTCTATACTCTTTTCTAGATGTGATGTATCTTCAATTGGTTGTTCTAGAAAAAGAGTGTAGGAATCTTGGTTTCCAAAACAACAAGAGTCATCAGTCAGATTGATAGAATTAGAGATATTTGAATTGGTCAAAGATTGAGAAGAGAAAGTTTCTTCATTCTTATGAATGTGGACCAATTTACTCAATTGTATTTTCAACCTATCAATAGACTGAGAAGAAGATTTTTGAAATTGTAACGCAGACTCCTGCAAGATTTCTATACTCCTTACTAGACTTGATTTTTCTGCAAGTGGATGTTCTAGAATGGGAGTATAAGAATCTTGGTTTTGAAAATTTTGTGAAGAATGTGAGTCCAACATGTTTGGAGATTGAAGCTTAGACTCACACAAGAGTTCTTTACTCATTTTCAGGGCAGATGTTTATTCATTATGAGGAGGTGGAACTGAGTAAGACTCTTGAAAATATTGTGGAATTGGAGAGGCCAACATTTTCTGAAGTTGTTGCTCAGCCTCTTGTAGATTGGCTTCTATACTCTTTTCTAGCTCGGATTTTTCTTCAATGAGAGGTCCAGAAAAAGGAGTATAGGAGCGAAATTGGGGAATGAGATTTGTGGACAAGGTTGATATGGTGGACAAGGAGGTTGAAAATTTAACTCGGGGGAGGTGAATCCCCATTGACTCTGTAAATAGTTGAAATTATTTTGAAAATTATAGTTAAAAGAATGAGGGTATGGGTTGTATTGATTCGGATAAGGCCAACCCGGTGTATTTGGTTGGTTCATATTATAAAAAGCCGGGTTGGACTTATCCGAATCGAATGGGGTTGGTGTGAAATATGGATTCATATTCGGAATGAAAGAATTGTTAATGTTGAATTCCATTTCACAAACAATCACAAACAAAAAAGAAAAATCAAACAACAAACAAAAAGAAAAGAAAAAAATCAAAACCAAGCCTATAGTAGGGTTGACCTAGACCTAGACAACTCCTAACTGGTCGATTACCCAGGGGAGGTTGTTGCTTAAATCCGACCACAAGCTAATCGGTTAGGTAGGGGCAAAATACGATGGGAGGTATCCGTGCGTAAGCAACGGGCCTTAATTATGCCAAACCACGGTATTTTCGAGGCTTAACCTCTTAATCCCTAGCCTTAGACATCGATTTCACAAGAGTAAGATTCAAAACAAGTTCCACCCTCGGTCAATCTCTTAATGAGTTCGAGATGTCCCTAGGGGCCAACGTTTATCAAATTTTATTAGGGCTTGGGTTGTGTGAGTGGGGAGGTGATTTTGGGGCTAAGGAAGGGTGATTAAATCCCCACCTTATCTTGTATGGGTTTTGCCCTTAATTTCAATTTGTGCAAGTGTGCAATATAGACAATAGTATAACACAAAGCGATAAATCACCCACGTGTTTGTCCTATACTATATGCAATGCCATATGTACACCTCAATCTAGATCACAACAACAGAACAAAATACAGTATATTGGAATTGAATTGACACGTGCCTAAATGCAAATGTCTAAGCCGTTTTAAAAGCGTTCAAATACCGTATTTTAGTTCTTTAGTTTATTGCGGTGTTTAGGCAATCAAAGCAGGAAAGTAATAATACAGATCAACTAGCTATTACAATGAACACATCCCAGCACAACAAGATATACAATTATCACAAAATGGCCGCGTTTTCGCGGCAAAAGTCGCGTTTGCGCGGCGGTTCTTTGAAAGCTGGGTCCCTGCTTTCTAGAGCAGGAAGATGCAAAGCTAGTATTTATTCTGCAATGTTAAAATCCTGTAGAGAATGTCCTGCACACCAAAACAGAGAAGACAATGTTAACAAAAACGTGAAATCAAAACCATTCCCGATCCCCGGCAACGGCGCCAAAAATTTGATCGGGGCTGAACTAGCACTCAAAAAATGCGTAGTTTATGAAATCAATGAAAATATGTGTATGTGCTAATGTTCCCTCGATACTTCTGTTATAGCAATGGCTCAACGGGTCGAATCCACAGGGACGGGAGGCGATAGAAGCATTAACAGTTTTTATTCACGTTTTATGTTAACAGTTCTTCTTTGTTAAAAGAATTAGAGAAAGGAAATAAAAGAAAAGAAAAGGAAATCAAGCATGTGGTAGGTGGAGAAGGCGATGAAAACGGCGATGTGAAAACAAAATAAGAAGTGGTTTGGAAAACAAATAGGAAAGAAGATGAAGATTGTGGTAAAGAAAATAAAACCAAAGACAAAAGAAAAAGCGGTGAAAACAACAATCCCTCTCTATCTCTCTCTGAATCTCTCAGCCATACTATAAGATCTAAAAAGAAAAGAAAACACACAAGAAATGAAATGAAGAACACCTACCTACACTACCCTAAAACATAAAAAAAATCAGAAACTACTCCTAAAAACGAAAACTGCTTGCGTTTTGGCCAAATACAGGGGTATATATAGGCATAGGTACCTTCCAGAAGATGAGACGGGGCCACGCGTCGAAAATCGACGCGTGGCTCCACTCAATTGCTGTGGAAACGCGGCAATTGCCGCGGATCTGCGGCAATACCAGGGACTTAGGTCCCTGGTTTTTGGCAGGTGGTCCCTGTCGCTTCGAGAATGTTCCTGGTATATCCCTTTTCTGGTAATTTCGCCCGAATATTCATCTGACGTGAGCAGGAGTCTAGGTTCGACGTATCTTCTAGATAATCCCTTACTTGGCTTGCAAGTAATGCGGATTTAATTACCCTAAAAGGGGTTTAATTAAGCTCTTATTACTCCTTTACCCTTGAACTCTTGATTTACCTGCAATAGAGACCAAAACACGGTTTAGACCGACAATTTATTCATAAATCGGTGGAAAAAATGCACAATTGTAGACTAATCAGGCTCTTGGAGCCAGAAGAGAGGAACTCTTCATACTTTGCCTGGTCGAATTCTACGACAAGTGATTCGACCGTTTTTCCCATACAGGTGACGTCACCTTGCGCCACAACTTGCTCGTCAGTAAAGAAAGTATTCCCCAGTGAATTCGCCATCTCTTGTTCGGTGGGAGAAGTTTTCCTTGTAAAATTTCCTTGAATCAAATGAAAGATTACAGCGGATTAACACTCTGACTACAAGGGAGGGGAGATGTCTAGACTTGAATCTCCCCTTTGTTTAATGTTGGGTTCTTGATGTGGCGGTGGAGAGTGAATCTTATTTTTCGTTGACTGAGTGAACTTCCGAACCTCTTGGGAATCCTCTCTTTCGATGGCAGACGGAGTAACACAGCTCCTGTCGATCAGGAATCTCAAGGAGATTGTAGGCAAAGATTGACTTGTACGCAGCAAGTTGCTTGAAGAGTTTAACTCTCTTTCCTTTTATGTGGAAGCTCACAAGCCAAATTATTCTCCAAGAGTTATCTGATTGACCGACCCCTTCCCCATAGTAATGGGGCTTATTTATAGAGGTTTTAGGGGTGAACGTGCCCCATAAAAACGCTCCATAATGGGGGTTAACTTTCTCATTATGTGGGCGGCAATTGACCCAATAACGAGGGCAGTTATAACTGAGACGCGGGTTTTAACTCTCGCGCTTTGGTGCTGCAGTGATGCAAAGACGCGCGTTTCGACCCTCGCGCCTTGGTGCTGCAGTGATGCAAAGACGCGCGTTTCGACCCTCGCGCCTTGGTGCCGCAGTGATGCTGAGACGCGAGTTTCGACCCTCGCGTCTTGGTGCTGCAGTGATGCTGAGACGCGGGTTTCGACCCTCGCGTCTTAGTGCTGCAGTGATGCTGAGACGCAGGTTTCGACCCTCGCGCCTTTATGCTCTAGTGATGTTGAGACGCGGATTTCGACCCTTGCGTCTTGGTGCTGCAGTGATGGCTATGATTAGCCCTGCGTCTGGAGTTTGGACTCTGTTTTTTGATGACTTGTCTTTAGTGATTTTTAAACAGCCTACAGCCTCCCCTCCATTACTTGCGCCAACACCCCCTAACAGAGCCTGCACAACAACAATGATATGATCTTTCAGTCCAGTTACTGATAGATCAATATAAGAGAATTAAAGGCGGATCAGAGCACTAGATATACAAGAGAACGAATGGATACCCGAGAACGTGGCTTCTCGGTAGGCAACTTTTATTTTTAGTGCATTATTTATTGTTGAGTTACACCGCTACATTTATCTCTAGCATATTATCATGATTTCTCTGATGTCCACAAATTTCGTGAGCATGTGTGAATCTGTTTGTTCTTGTGTTCTGCTATCCTGATATTGTGAGTTGGATTTTCCAGATTAGCTAAGTGTTGATATTTGGTTTGTGACGATTGAAATTATCCACATTGCGAGTATTATATTTTGTCAAAATTCATCTTGTCAAATAATTAGTTTTATGTTTATTCCTACTTAAGCATCGTTGTTTGTAGTGAGATGTAATAAGTTTAGCTTTATCACTGATTTCTGACATCACTCGCATATTGTTTCATATTAGTTTCACTTTGCGGTAAATGTTCTATCTTTATCTAGCTTGTATCTATTTTTTTTTGCTTTTCCGTATTGTATTTAGCATCTTTTGGAGGAGTATGACTAAGGTTAATCAGTCCAAGGTGAAAATTAATGTCATAAATTTTGACGACATGAACAATTTTGGGGTGTGGAGGTGTGAGGTGATGGATACACCGACGACATCAAATCTCGAAGACACTCTAGTTTGGAAAAAGCCTGAGGAGACATCTGAAAAGGATTGGGACAATACGAATCGTCAGCGTGTGGTGTCATTAGGTTTTGTTTGACACAAGACATCAAATATCATGTGATGTATGAGACTTTTGCAAGAAAAATTTGAGAGATTCTTCAAAGAAAGTATCTGATGAAGAGCATCGAGACTCAATTTCTTCCGAAGAGGAGGTTTTACCGCTTTTGGTTGAAGAAAAGACTCTTCATTAATGATCACATGAATAACTACACGAATTTCTTACAGACCTAGTTAATGTTGATGTGGCGATTGAGAAAAACGACAAGGCGTTGATTCTTTTGAATTCTCTTCCTAATGAAGAGTATGAGGCCTTCGTTCTAACGTTGATCAATGGTGAACTATCACTTAACTATAGTGATTTGTCAGCTGCTCTTGTGAATCACGAAGTGAGGAGAAAGGACATATTTTCTTTCAGTAGCACTACGATAGAGGTGATGACTGCAAGCGGGATGGGTTCCAATCATGGAAAGGGCAAGGGAGATTTTGAAAAGTTCAAAACTAGTGATCGTGAAGATTTGAAGAAGCAATGTATTTTCTGCAAAAAAGGACAGTGAAAAGTTGATTATCCAAAGCTCAAACCGAATGAGTCTAAATCAGAGGCCAACATCGCACAAGCGCATAATGGTACCGATTCTGACTCATCCGCTTATTCACTTTCTATCATCTTTTGGTAGCAGTTTAGAGGAATCTGAGTGAGTTTTAGATACGGGTGCTACCTATCACATTTGTTCCAAATAAGAGTGGTTTGCTAGTTTTTGAAAACTAGATGAGGCTTGGTGACGTTCGACGATGGTCACACATGCCGGATTGAAGGAATAGGTACAATTCGCATCAAGTTGTTTGATACGATGATAAGCGAATTGAAGGATGTGAGGGATGCACCTCAGTTGATAAAGAATTTGATTTCAGTTGACGCTTTGGAGGCACAGGACCTAAGAGAGACTCTTGGCGAAGGCGTTCTCAAGATGTCCAGTGGCTCATTGGTAGTGCTGATGGATATTCGACGTAACAACTTGTACTACTTGAAGGGTAATGCAGTTATTGAAAATTTGACAGCTTCAAAATATTTGGAAGAAGACTACCAGCTTATGACAGATGAGGCTCAGACAAGTTAGCTTGATTCTTTGGAAGCGTTAGCAAAGTAAGGACTATTAGAAGGTGCATTGACTTACATGGGCCACCACTTGTTGCGTCCTCCTATGTAATCCCTTGTCAAAAATCACTAGAGATTGGGTTTCCAAACGTCGAGTCAATCTCAAACAATTTGACCCGAACCAAAATACAAAAAAGTAAACAATAATAAATGATTTAACGAGGTTTGACAATGTGCATACGTCATTGAGGCAGAATGGAGTAGATTCTTCTTCAAACAATTAAGTTGCAAGGGTTACAAATTGATCCGGAGATCCAAATTGAGAATCTATGCAAATTAGCCATAGAATTCTCTCAAACCAACTAATCCTAGAACTCTCCAACTATCGATTCAACAACCGATTCAAAGCCAATACACAACTCAATTTTCAAATCAACAATGTGATAGGTAGTTTTACAGTTGACTCTCTGTCAGAGACATTGATTTGTTCCAAGTGACTTCCCGAAAGAATTACAGAATCTTGTTGGGAATGAGTCTCATGAATGGTCAGTTTTAGCCGTTCAACAGGGACAGTTTACAGCTCATTGGAACTCTCTGTGCTTGTGCTTGTGCTTGTGCTTGTACTTCCGTTGCACACAGTGAGGACTTGGGGAAATATGCTCATATATACTGTATCAATGTATCATATAGAAAAACAATAAAAGAATCAACCAATTTAGCATACAGGTTCTCTCTAACACTCAAAACTTCTCAATTCAAGCTACAGAGCACTCTGGAGGCAGGCCTTGAGGGAACCGCTTCAAGTCAGTGCAATAGTTGTAGATCATGTAATTCTTCTGCACCCATCTCATTCTCTCCTGACTCGTGGCATCGAGTTCCTGATTTAACCATGCATTGTTTGTCGAAGCCCCTGCAGAATTCTTTGAAGAGCAGCTCGAGGCACCGGATGTCCAAACACAAGCATTGGCATTGAAGTTTCGGTAGGATGCAGTGAAAGGGGCATGTGTCCAGTCTGTCTTTATCAGCCCTCCCCTTGTAGCCCAGTCATCGGCATTCCAGAGGCTAGAGTAAATCCTCATGGGCTGCTTCTTTGGGAAGGCAACGCCCCTTGATTCCTGATTTGTGAAGTCTCTGATCGGGATGCCATCAACTGAGAAACTGAAAGCATAGTAAATCAATGGTGAGTAATTCAATGTGTTTAATTGATTGCATATAGACTTGTCACAGTGAAAGGGGATAAATAAGTAGTAGATGAATTTAGAGGACTTACATTATGTGTCTTGGGTTCCAGAGAATGGAGTAGGTGTGGAAGTCCTTTGTGGGATCGAACCAGAGGTGAAACTGCTGCTCCCTGTTGCCTTTGCCTTGTGCAAACACGTTAGTGTGCAGTGTGTACGGATCTCCGCTGAGATTTCCAAGGAACTCGAAGTCAATCTCATCATGGGTAGGTCCTTGTGAGGAAAGCTGGAACCATATATATAATGAAACACGAATCCATGAGTCCAAGTAATCAAATTTCTCATATGGATTGAGAAATGCTATGGAATTGAGAACTTACATAGTAAGCAGTGACTGTGCCAGCAGAGTTTCCAGGGACCAGCTTGAGCTGCATATCGATCTTTCCGAAGAGATACTCATGTTTGGATTGGAAGCCGGAGCCTGAGGCCTTGTCAAGAGACAGACTAAGGAGCTGTCCATTGTTGAGGATCTTTCCCCGACCATCACCCCAAGTGATGTCGAAGTCATTGTAGAGGCTGACAGCAGAAGCAATGCCTATCAGAGAGCATGCTAGTAGAGTAAACAGGAGAGTCATATTTGGAATATTCTGGATGAGAGAGCTAACTGGGTAGTGTTGGTGCTAACAGTGGCAAGAAGGTGAGGAGAATGTATTAACAAGAGATTTCACTGGAGTGAGGAAGATAGAATGAGATGGTGGTCTTTTTATAGCAGGGAAATTGTAGTGTGGGGGAGATTTAGGAAAGATATCGGATGCCTCATTCAAGTTGGGTCTGGCGACAGGCTTGAGACAGCTGTGCCGGTCTGTTTAGTACTCAGACGCGGTTTTTGTTTATCATGCCTGTGGGAACTAGACAACTTTAATATATTATCTGTATTGTGATGCAGACAGACGTCACCAGGTACCGTACAGCAGTCGGCAACTCTTTCTGATTTTTTTTTTTTTTTTTTTTTAAACTGTTAAGGTTATTGAGAGAACTTTGATCTAAAATGGCTTTCGATCTGTTGTCGTCGTTGGTCCGAAGTTCATTATGCTCAATCAACTTTTCAATGTGGGCCTGTAGTTTTTATGCACGTATATTGATATTAAAGTTCCAAATACTATATCAAGAGTTGAAATTCAATACAATTATGCATTTTACATTACAAACCAACTAATATAAGTGAACTCGCAAATTCATGATTCTGGATTTCATAAATTATTAAAATATTAAAATTTCCAATTAGAAGAAAGTAAATATACCTTCAGTTTGATGTTGGCCTCTTCCTTAACTGAATCCTTTTGCTTATTTTCCAAATTTCTTCTTTTATCGTATAAAAATGTACTACAAACAGAGATAGCGCAAGCCAGAACAATTAACAATAGTAAATAATAACTCAAAAAAACATGAATTATGTATTTCAAATTGATATTTTTTCCCATTTGGAAACAATGGTTATGAGTCACATTACTTAATATTTCATTATGAAATGAAACCCATAGGTTAAATTAAGTGTACAATCCTGGCTATATGCAATGAGATCATTATTATTTGGACACTTTGGGCCTGTTTGTTTCGTTGCAAAACGTCGCAAGTCGTAAGTCGTAAAATGAGAATGGAAAAAGTGAACTGTAGCAGAGAAAATGTATTGTGTTTTACGGTATTTGGTTGATAAAGTGAAGTGTAAATGGAAAAGTATATTGCGTTTTACGGTGTTTGGTTGATAAAGTGAAAGTGTAAATGGTAAAGTATATTGTGTTTTACGATGTTTGGTTGGTAATGTAAAAGTGTAAGTGGAAAAGTTGACCACAAAACTAACTGTAGCAGTGATTTAAATATTAAAAATACTATTAAATTAAATCTACTATTGCAAATTAAATTGTATTAATAATTTGAGATAAAAAATTAATAATCTTAATATTTTATTTATAACAATAATATTAATAAAATATTAGTATAAATAGTAAAAATTTACTAAAATATTCAAACTAAATAAATATTATAAAATTTTAAGAAAATCTAAAGAACATTAATAAAATTTTAAGAATACTAATAAAATATAAATATTAAAAAATGTTACAACAATAATAAAATATAGTTATAATATTATAATATTAAAAATACTTGAAAATTATTAAAATATAAATTTTATTATAATATTATTTTAATATTATAGAAATATAAAATTAATAAAGTAAAATATAATTATAATTTAATAATAAATTATCATTATAGTATTATTATACTGAATTATTATTACAATATTAACACAATAAAATATTAATATAATAATAAAATATATTATGATATTAATAAAGTAATTTTTTATATTAAAAAATAAATAATTAAATATATAGTAATTTTATATTAAAGTATAATATTATTATATTAATAAAATATTAACTCTAAATAAAATAATAAAAAATGGAATAAGTATTAATAAAATAATAAAATATTAAATTAAAATAGTAAAAAGTAAATATTAAAACAATAAAAAAAGTTAAAGATTAAAAATATAAAATAATTAAATAATTAAATAAGAAATTGAACACTATTAAAATATTAATATTTAATAATATTTAATTATATATTGATTATTAAGTATCTGTTTTGATCTGTAAGTGTACTACAAGTGAGAGTTACATGACCACAAAATTAACTGTAGCAACTGCAAGTGAGAAAATATGAGTGTAAAAGTGAGATTTACATGACCACAAATTTAACTGTAGCAACTGTAAGTGGGAAAAGAAGAGTTGTAAAAGTTTTTGCATTTTGCATTTTGCAAACGAAACCAAACAAGTGTAAACTATAAAGTTGCAAAAGTTTTTTGCATTTTGTAAGCATTTTGCAAGCTACCAAACACGCACTTTATGGAGCGACAGAACTAGCAAAAAAGTTTTGGGAGTTGCACTATCCTTCTAGATGATCCCCTTTGGGGATGAGGAACTTGAAAAATGTTTGAGATCCATGCTCATACTATGAGTGGGTTATGGAAAGGTTGAGACAATCTTTTAACTCCCAGTCTCCCTAACAATAAATCAATCGGAACTTATGTACTCAATACGAAAAATGCAATTTTATAACAAATAGTTAGAAAAAGAATCTTTAATTTCGTACATAAATGCCAAAAGAATGTAACTTGCTCTGTTATCAAATAAGAAACTAGTCTTAAATCGAATATACAATTAGTTACAACGAGAGAATCATTTTCCACATATGAAACAATTTTATGCGGACTTTTGTGTAAAGTCCTTATATATAAATTAATACAAGGAGATGAGATGGAATCAAACCATTCATCTAATTCTCCCAATTCTACTCCAACTCTAACCTTAACATGCTATCAGAGCTTTAATCCCCATCAACTGTGCCCTCGTCGTCATCGCATCCCTCTTCTCACCCTTATTGTCGATCTGCAATCACCAACAACGGGTTGAGTCTGTAAAGACTCAAGGCATCATCCAAAAAGACTAGCCTTCTAGGTAGAGTAGCCCAAATTCTTATAAAGCCAAGATCATCCCTTGTCTAGCCAATGTGGAGCTATTTGTTTGCACAAATCTTAACAACCCCCTCAAACAAAGGGTGCAAACTTGCGTCTTAGTTGCTGTGCTGCGCTGCACTGTGCTTTTCTACTTGCTCCTGTGCCTATGCCTGCGCCTGCACCTGTGCCCCTTTTTGCTACACTGCACTGCACTGTGTCTTTCACTCCACTTGTGCCTATGCCTGCGCTTTTTCGCTACGTTACACTGTGCCTTTCATTGCACCTGCGCTTGCGCCCGCGCCTGGGATTACGCCATCCACTCTTGGAGAATCTTCCACACAGGACTAAGTTTGGGGCATGACTCTGATACCATTTGTAAGGACTTGGGGCCCCATCTCAAAAGACTAGCCTTCTAGGTAGAGTAGCCCAAATTCTTATATGCCCAAACTATCCCCTTATCTAGCCAATGTGAGACTATTTGTTTGCACAAATCTTAACAGAGTCATCGTTCCTTAACATTGTCCTCATTACCAACAACAATGACAATAACCATCATCTTCCTCTTCATTGTCCTCCTCGTGATAGCAACCCTAACCTCGTCGTAAACACACAATCTACCTCAAGTGCATCATCTTCACTCGTCGCGAGCATTAGATTGAGTTAGATCTTAAAATTTGATCAAGATCGAGTTCGATATCAGATCTGTCACCTTCCCTCACCTGCAATGATCGAGTTCGACTTCATCATTCCTTGCCGACCATGAAGCCACCGCCGCGACCCCGTTCGACTTCATCATCACTCGCTGACCACGAGGTCACCATCGTGACCGAGGTCAGGCCGCAACCCCAATATGATCTTTGCCACCTCTTTTATTCTTGTTTTTCTCTTTTCTTCTGCTCTCCTCCTCCTCTTGTCTGTTAAATTTACAGAGTTAAAAAAGAAAAAAAAATTGTTTGCTATTTCTCTCTTAGCAGATAGGTAAAAAAATTCTTTCTTTTTTTCTTTAGGTTGTTGCGTGAGAGGGCTGATGAGAGTTTGATGAAAGATGTATTTTGAGTTGTATGTATTAGTTTAAAAGTTGTGTTTTGTGTTAGGAAGATCCTTGAGTTTTGATTACAATAGGTGGTTGGTCGCTGGGAGATTGTGCGTATGACAGGGTTAGTAAAGCCTACGCTGATTATTCCAGAGTTTATTACTAGTAATATCACTCATAGAAAATTGAATGAGGATAGCTATTTATAATGTAGAAATATTGTTGAAATTAATTTAACTGGCTGTGAAAAGTAAAGCCATATGTGAGTGGATCCTCCCAGTTGTAAGACAGATGTGTGGGAGCAATCCGATGCTGCTCTCTTTGGTCGGTTATTGAATATCATGTAGCCAAGAGATAAGATTTTGTGATGCATACGTCGATCATGAAGGAGATGTGGAACAACCTTGAGGAGCTGTATTCAAGGAAGAATAATCTTAATGGAGCTTTTGACATCATTTAGGGGATATTCTGAATTAAGAAGGGTAACAAGACCTTATCTCAATACTATTGTAACGCCCCGATCCCGCTGGTACGGGGACGTCACTGCAACGTATATACGCAAGTCAAAAGTACCTTCACGTATATACGCTAAGCATCAGTACAGGCAAGAATCAGAGTACGGAAGTAAGTGGTGCATTATACTTTCCAACAATGAGTACATTTACAGAGTTATTATCAGAGGTGATCTGATATTACACTAATATTACATCACCAGAATGGCGCAATTGCGGGAATACAAGGAATATACAGAAGTAAACAGCATAAAGGGCACTCACGAGCCTACTACAAGGAAACTCAAGAGGCACACAGGGGGCCTGGAAGGATGGAGCTCTGAACGGTCAGCTGGAGACCCACGCTATCCGCTGCGCTACTCTGATCAGCAACTGGGAGAATCCACACGCTCCAAGCTCCAGAACCTGGACATGAGAATCCAGGGGAGTCAGATGAAACTCCCCAGGCGAGTGGTGATACAAAAGCCAGGTGGCGAGCCAGGATGAACACATGTGAATATAACAAGGATATCAAGTTCAGAAAACAGGGGTTAGAACATAAGTATAGCAGATATGAACAGACATAACATAATCACGTTAAAATAGGAAATCCGATATAAAACCCGATTATGAGCAAGACCGATTGTACAAGCTTAAGTCACGGTTCCATGAGACTAGTACATCGAAGGAATAATCCAAACAAGGAAACCCTCATCTATATACCTTTATCTCATGTTACCGAAATCCAAGCACATACAACCCGAGTTACAAAGTGGTCATAACCGGAATCAGAACAGGAGTCATGACAGATATCATAACAGGAATCATAACGGGCATAACAGGGATCATAACGGGCATCATAACAGGAGTCCGAAACAGGTGTCATAACAGGAATCATAACAAGAGTCATAACAAGAATCATAACGGGCATCATAGGAGTCTTTATTATTATTATTACTCGTCTGACCCATATATCTCGGTATGTGTCCTGGTGTACAGTCCAACACACATACATCCATATATAAGCAAGCCGAGGGTGGTTAACGGAAGCAGATGGAGAACTGATAGAGCTTCTTATAGTAGTTCCCGTACACCCGGGACCAGTTTGAGGGCCCTAAGTCCCCCTAACACGCATCTTCTGTGGGCCCAAAGTCCCACTAACACGAATCGTCAGTTCAAGTATCCACTACTATAAGCAAGGTATCATTCCGGCATCCATCACTTCCTCCCATTCCCCGTTCAAGTGGTCCTTTTTATAGCTTATCACGATTATCAGATTACGGGAATAACTGGTCATAACAGGAGATGGCCCTACAGATTCAAGAGGTGGCCCCACAGATTCAAGAGGTGGCCCCCACCGTGTGGTGTGGCACTATGTTCCGTGTGGCACTTTGTTCTGAGGGGATGGATTCTAGAGGTGGCCCCCACAGATTCAAGAGGTGGCCCCCACCGAGTGGTGTGGCACTTTGTTCCGTGTGGCACTTAGTTCCATTCAGGATAACAAGGCAGGATTCCGTAATTGTGATAATCACAAGTCAAGTATTAACATAACAGGTATAACAGGAGGCAGGTAATCAATCATGTCAAGAGGTTGATAATAGTCTGGTGACAAGTCATGACATAACAAGGGGTCTTGCCAAAGTAGTAGTATGTCAGGTGATATACATGTGCTAAATAGTAGCATGCAATGACAAGTGCTCGAGTAGGTGACAAGAAATACAACATAACATAATAATATATAACACAAGTCCCGAGGATAAGGTCCATGATCAAGAAGGAATTAACCAAAGAAATCAGCAAGAGTTAGTCGACTGATGAAGATGACCAAGTCGACTAATGAAGGGATTAGTCGACTATAAATAAGGATTAGTCGATTAATAGGTCGCGTTCCAGAAAAGACTGGCGTTTCAAGAAGGGTTAGTCGACTAGGGGTAGGGGTTAGTCGACTAGCAATCTGCGTTTCACAAAACGGCGTCTCAAGAAGTCGCGTTTCACAAGTCCGCGTCTCACCAGAAAGAGTTAGCCAATAAGGAATGAAAGAGTAGGCAGCGTTCCAGGAAAGGACGCGTTCCAGGAAATGTTAGTCGACTGGACGCGAGGGAGTAGTTGACTGGAGAAGGCCGCGTTTCAAAGAACCGCGTCTTCAGAAGAAAAGATAGTCGACTAGACGCGGGGGACAAGTCGACTAAAGGAGTCTGCGTTTCAAAGAACTGCGTTTCAAGAAAAGATTAGTCGACTGGGTCAATAGGGTAGTCGACTAGAGAAGGCCGCGTTTCAAGGAACCGCGTCTTCAGAAAATAAGTTAGTCGACTATGGCGTTTATCAAGTCGACTAGGGCATGCTGCGTTACAAGAAATCAGGCTGCGTTTCAAGGGTTAGTCGACTTATGATTAGGGCAAGTCGACTAATACTGTAAAACAGTGAGCATAAACAGTTATTAAGAGTTATGGTTTTTGTTGATAAAAATCTAAGTCAATCAAGTCTTGGCGAGGAAGAACACTCGCACAAGAAGGCAAGAGGTTAGCGAGAATACTCGCCTATCAAGATCCTTGCCGCGTCCAACGAAGGGAAGTTCGGTCCCAATCCAAAAGGAGGGCACCGACCCTTAGTCTTGCCGCCGGAGAAGAAACACGGCCCCAATCCAAAAGGAGTGGCCGGTCTCACGAAGTGATGGGGAGAGGTTGTAGGCGGTGGCTAAAGTGGTGGATATGGAGGTGGAGATGGTGGACAAGGGAGGCAAGAGGAGGAGGCTCTCTTGGTGGCTCCTCGGTTGGCTGCAGAAGGCAAGGAAGAAGAAGAAGGAGAAGTAAAAAAAAAATAAAAGAGAGAGAGGGAGGGGGTATTTATAGGAGTTGGATTTGTGAAGTGATGTAAATAAATAAAGGTGAGGGGGGTATTTGCAAAATTGGGGGATGTGATATTTCTCTTGCCACATGGCCGGTTGTGGAGAAGAGAAAGGAATGGGGTGTCTTGGAAATGACAATTTGTAAGGAAAGAATTAAATGAAGAGAGAGAAAAAGGTAAAAGGAATGAATCTTAATAATGTGCACATCATTCAAGGCAAAAGAGTCAAAGGGGGCTTGCGTTTCCCATCTCAAAACGCAGCACTCAACCTGCGTTTTAAGCCAAATGAACTAAACGCGGGAATTAAAGCCGCGTTTAGGGAAGCCAAAAGCTGCGTTTTTTAACAGAGGAGAGAGAAAGTCATGATAATTGATGGGATTTGATCTGAAGTGCATTAAATGCGGAATGGGGAGGATCTTCACAATAAATGCGGAATCCTAGGTTGGTAAGATCCGCGTTTGGTGAAGGAGAGAGAAAATGAGAAAAGACAAAGTGGAATATATGGGACAATCTCCTCGGTATCTGGGAAAACACCGGAAAAGCCAAAAATGAAGTAACTTGGAAAGCTTCCCAAAATTCTCAAAAATCATAATTATTATAAAATGATTTTTGGTGAAATCGGTTTTCAAAGATTCAATCTCATTTTCAAGATAAAAATCATAAGGTCAACCGTCAATCTCGGTATACGCCGGATTGGCCGGGTTTTCAATAAATTCTGATAATTCCCAGAAAAAGTATTTAGATAGAAAATATGATTTTAAGAATAATTCCTAAAGGCACTTTTGGTAATTTCAAATTGTTTGCAAACTAAAAATCCGGGAATCGGTCAACGAAACTGGCCGACACCGGTTTTGAAGATTTTCAACTTAATTGAGGAAAATTCCAGAAAATCATAGAAAATCTAGAATATTGGAAAATGATGTTTAAAACTGAAATCGGTCAAATCGGTATACCAGAATGTCCAAACCGAGCAATACTCTGGGATCGGGTCTTCGGTTCAAACTAAGGTTGACTCCGAATCCACGAATCCAAATCCAAGACAAAACAATCATATAAAGAATTCATAATACGGAATAAATACAAGACGCAAATCGAAAAAATACGATCGAGAAATCTGAATACGCAACTAAGTACGTATTCCAGGAACGGGGTGTTACAATCCATCCACCTTACAAAAAATTGCGTCCTCGCAATTTCGTTAAGGGATAAATTGAACACAAGGAGGACAAAGGTTGAATAAAGGCTTCGAAATACCAAAACAGGATTAAGATGAACACAGGAAGGACCAGAGGGGACAATGAGAACAGGATAAGGAGGAATATCCACGAAGGATTACCAACTCAAAATACAAAAGGTCAGGGGGTTGCTGCAAACGGTGACATCCTCAAGGTTCCTGCTCTAGATACTGAGCCTCATACTCCGCTGCTGCTTCATCTGATACCTCTGCCGCCATGTTGTGAACTTGGCCTCTGCCATAATCTGCTCTTGCTCCTCTCTGTAATGGTTCATGCTGCCGGGGTGGAAATGGAGCTCTTCGGTCTACGGGCTCTGGGTTCCTTCTCAGTGGTGGAACTGGAAGTGCTGGGGCTGGAAGTGCTGGTCTGACTGGTGCCATATTTCCTATCCTTCTGAACGGGCAATCCCTTATTGCATGACTTCCCGTTCCACAGGCTAAGCACAGTCCGTTAGCCATTCGACAGTCTTTCCTATAATGTCCAGGCTTGTGACAGAAGTTGCATATGATCTGAGGAAGAGGTGGTTGGAATGGTCGCTTGATCATCGGGCCATGGGTTGTCCTGGCTGTATCTTCCTCATTTATCAACTGAAAGGGCCTCTTCACTGACTTGTTCTGCACCTGGTTCTCATTCTTCTTCTCCAGTCCCCTTTCTACTTCACGGGCAATGGAGAGGACCTGAGAGTATGTCTTCAGCTGTTGAGGAATAAGGAACATCTGGACATCCGTCTTCAGCCCTTGTTGAAATCTGCTCGCCCATTTTTCTTCATCTGTCACCATGTAGGGAGCAAATCTGCTGAGCCTCAAGAATTCAGCAGCATATTCATCCACTGACCGGTTCCGTTGCTGTAGTCGGATGAATTGTTCTTCCATTTCCTTTTGGGCTGTTGTCGGGAAGAATCTCTCATAGAAACCCTTTGAGAATTGATCCCATGTGATAGGTTTTTCCAGTGTTGCTTCTTCTGCCAACCACCATGTTCGGGCCACATCCTTCAATTGTATCTTGGCCACTTCTACTTGGTTCTCATCCGGGACTCGGGCCGCCTTCAAAAGATCTGTGGTGTCTATCAGCCACTGTTCTGCATCCAGGGGCTTCTCTGTACCTGAAAAGATAGCTGGCTGTAGTCTCCTGAAATCTGACACATTTCCTGGCCTCTGCTCTCGGGGTGCCACCAACAGTCCTTGACGTAGAAGCTCTGTCTGCTGCTGTTGACTCTGCATCATCCCTGAAGTATCCTCATCATACCATCACTGTCTCTGTTGGGTCCATCTTGAGAGGTACTAGGGCCATTGCGTGTTCCCCGTCTTTCCATATTTGAGTTGGTAAAAGGGTAACAAGAAGGAGCTGGAAGGTAAAAGATTAATGGGTCTCAGGACACAAGGAATGGATCAGAAGAAAGAAAAGATAACTCTGTACTTGTAGTTGGAATGTATAACCAAGACTCATGCATTCCAGTTGCAAATTTCTTTACCATTAATTTGCCGTCTGGACGTACTGAGGAGGTGAGAGCCTAGGCTCTGATACCAACCTGTAACGCCCCGATCCCGCTGGTACGGGGACGTCACTGCAACGTATATACGCAAGTCAAAAGTACCTTCACGTATATACGCTAAGCATCAGTACAGGCAAGAATCAGAGTACGGAAGTAAGTGGTGCATTATACTTTCCAACAATGAGTACATTTACAGAGTTATCATCAGAGGTGATCTGATATTACACTAATATTACATCACCAGAATGGCGCAATTGCGGGAATACAAGGAATATACAGAAGTAAACAGCATAAAGGGCACTCACGAGCCTACTACAAGGAAACTCAAGAGGCACACAGGGGGCCTGGAAGGATGGAGCTCTGAACGGTCAGCTGGAGACCCACGCTATCCGCTGCGCTACTCTGATCAGCAACTGGGAGAATCCACACGCTCCAAGCTCCAGAACCTGGACATGAGAATCCAGGGGAGTCAGATGAAACTCCCCAGGCGAGTGGTGATACAAAAGCCAGGTGGCGAGCCAGGATGAACACATGTGAATATAACAAGGATATCAAGTTCAGAAAACAGGGGTTAGAACATAAGTATAGCAGATATGAACAGACATAACATAATCACGTTAAAATAGGAAATCCGATATAAACCCGATTATGAGCAAGACCGATTGTACAAGCTTAAGTCACGGTTCCATGAGACTAGTACATCGAAGGAATAATCCAAACAAGGAAACCCTCATCTATATACCTTTATCTCATGTTACCGAAATCCAAGCACATACAACCCGAGTTACAAAGTGGTCATAACCGGAATCAGAACAGGAGTCATGACAGATATCATAACAGGAATCATAACGGGCATAACAGGGATCATAACGGGCATCATAACAGGAGTCCGAAACAGGTGTCATAACAGGAATCATAACAAGAGTCATAACAAGAATCATAACAGGCATCATAGGAGTCTTTTATTATTATTATTACTCGTCTGACCCATATATCTCGGTATGTGTCCTGGTGTACAGTCCAACACACATACATCCATATATAAGCAAGCCGAGGGTGGTTAACGGAAGCAGATGGAGAACTGATAGAGCTTCTTATAGTAGTTCCCGTACACCCGGGACCAGTTTGAGGGCCCTAAGTCCCCCTAACACGCATCTTCTGTGGGCCCAAAGTCCCACTAACACGAATCGTCAGTTCAAGTATCCACTACTATAAGCAAGGTATCATTCCGGCATCCATCACTTCCTCCCATTCCCCGTTCAAGTGGTCCTTTTTATAGCTTATCACGATTATCAGATTACGGGAATAACTGGTCATAACAGGAGATGGCCCTACAGATTCAAGAGGTGGCCCCCACAGATTCAAGAGGTGGCCCCCACCGTGTGGTGTGGCACTATGTTCCGTGTGGCACTTTGTTCTGAGGGGATGGATTCTAGAGGTGGCCCCCACAGATTCAAGAGGTGGCCCCACCGAGTGGTGTGGCACTTTGTTCCGTGTGGCACTTAGTTCCATTCAGGATAACAAGGCAGGATTCCGTAATTGTGATAATCACAAGTCAAGTATTAACATAACAGGTATAACAGGAGGCAGGTAATCAATCATGTCAAGAGGTTGATAATAGTCTGGTGACAAGTCATGACATAACAAGGGGTCTTGCCAAGTAGTAGTATGTCAGGTGATATACATGTGCTAAATAGTAGCATGCAATGACAAGTGCTCGAGTAGGTGACAAGAAATACAACATAACATAATAATATATAACACAAGTCCCGAGGATAAGGTCCATGATCAAGAAGGAATTAACCAAAGAAATCAGCAAGAGTTAGTCGACTGATGAGATGACCAAGTCGACTAATGAAGGGATTAGTCGACTATAAATAAGGATTAGTCGATTAATAGGTCGCGTTCCAGAAAAGACTGGCGTTTCAAGAAGGGTTAGTCGACTAGGGGTAGGGGTTAGTCGACTAGCAATCTGCGTTTCACAAAACGGCGTCTCACGAAGTCGCGTTTCACAAGTCCGCGTCTCACCAGAAAGAGTTAGCCAATAAGGAATGAAAGAGTAAGCAGCGTTCCAGGAAAAGGACGCGTTCCAGGAAATGTTAGTCGACTGGACGCGAGGGAGTAGTTGACTGGAGAAGGCCGCGTTTCAAAGAACCGCGTCTTCAGAAGAAAAGATAGTCGACTAGACGCGGGGTACAAGTCGACTAAAGGAGTCTGCGTTTCAAAGAACTGCGTTTCAAGAAAAGATTAGTCGACTGGGTCAATGGGGTAGTCGACTAGAGAAGGCCGCGTTTCAAGGAACCGCGTCTTCAGAAAATAAGTTAGTCGACTATGGCGTTTATCAAGTCAACTAGGGCATGCTGCGTTACAAGAAATCAGGCTGCGTTTCAAGGGTTAGTCGACTTATGATTAGGGCAAGTCGACTAATACTGTAAAACAGTGAGCATAAACAGTTATTAAGAGTTATGGTTTTTGTTGATAAAAATCTAAGTCAATCAAGTCTTGGCGAGGAAGAACACTCGCACAAGAAGGCAAGAGGTTAGTGAGAATACTCGCCTATCAAGATCCTTGCCGCGTCCAACGAAGGGAAGTTCGGTCCCAATCCAAAAGGAGGGCACCGACCCTTAGTCTTGCCGCCGGAGAAGAAACACGGCCCCAATCCAAAAGGAGTGGCCGGTCTCACGAAGTGATGGGGAGAGGTTGTAGGCGGTGGCTAAAGTGGTGGATATGGAGGTGGAGATGGTGGACAAGGGAGGCAAGAGGAGGAGGCTCTCTTGGTGGCTCCTCGGTTGGCTGCAGAAGGCAAGGAAGAAGAAGAAGGAGAAGTAAAAAAAAAATAAAAGAGAGAGAGGGAGGGGGGTATTTATAGGAGTTGGATTTGTGAAGTGATGTAAATAAATAAAGGTGAGGGGGGTATTTGCAAAATTGGGGGATGTGATATTTCTCTTGCCACATGGCCGGTTGTGGAGAAGAGAAAGGAATGGGGTGTCTTGGAAATGACAATTTGTAAGGAAAGAATTAAATGAAGAGAGAGAAAAAGGTAAAAGGAATGAATCTTAATAATGTGCACATCATTCAAGGCAAAAGAGTCAAAGGGGGCTTGCGTTTCCCATCTCAAAACGCAGCACTCAACCTGCGTTTTAAGCCAAATGAACTAAACGCGGGAATTAAAGCCGCGTTTAGGGAAGCCAAAAGCTGCGTTTTTTAACAGAGGAGAGAGAAAGTCATGATAATTGATGGGATTTGATCTGAAGTGCATTAAATGCGGAATGGGGAGGATCTTCACAATAAATGCGGAATCCTAGGTTGGTAAGATCCGCGTTTGGTGAAGGAGAGAGAAAATAGGAAAAGACAAAGTGGAATATATGGGACAATCTCCTCGGTATCTGGGAAAACACCGGAAAAGCCCAAAAATGAAGTAACTTGGAAAGCTTCCCAAAAATTCTCAAAAATCATAATTATTATAAAATGATTTTTGGTGAAATCGGTTTTCAAAGATTCAATCTCATTTTCAAGATAAAAATCATAAGGTCAACCGTCAATCTCGGTATACGCCGGATTGGCCGGGTTTTCAATAAATTCTGATAATTCCCAGAAAAAGTATTTAAATAGAAAATATGATTTTAAGAAATAATTCCTAAAGGCACTTTTGGTAATTTCAAATTGTTTGCAAACTAAAAATCCGGGAATCGGTCAATGAAACTGGCCGACACCGGTTTTGAAGATTTTCAACTTAATTGAGGAAAATTCCAGAAAATCATAGAAAATCTAGAATATTGGAAAATGATGTTTAAAACTGAAATCGGTCAAATCGGTATACCAGAATGTCCAAACCGAGCAATACTCTGGGATCGGGTCTTCGGTTCAAACTAAGGTTGACTCCGAATCCACGAATCCAAATCCAAGACAAAACAATCATATAAAGAATTCATAATACGGAATAAATACAAGAAGCAAATCGAAAAAATACGATCGAGAAATCTGAATACGCAACTAAGTACGTATTCCAGGAACGGGGTGTTACAACTATGCAGACTTCAAAAGGATTTATGTGAAACTGAAGGCGTTATTTTACATTTCACAGGATGTGAAGAAGATATAGGTGTAAGGGAACCAGCTAGCAGTGCTGACTTTCTTAGAAAGTTTACCATCATAGTATACTCCTATACATTCACATGTATGTTGCGCCCTCCTGAGGAATCCTTTGTCGCCAATCACCAGATATCAGCGTTCCAAACACTGAGTTAATCTCAAACAATCTGACACGAATCAAAATACAAAAGAGTAAATAATAGCCAAATGCTTTAATGAGGTTCGATAATGTGTCTACGTCCTCAGGATAGAAAAGGGAAGATTTTTATTTAAATAATTGAGTTATAAGGGTTACCAAATTAACCATAGAGTTCTCTCAAACAAACACACCCTAGAACTCTCCAATTATCGATTCAACAACCGATTCAAAAGCCAATAAAAAACCCAATCTTCAAATCAATACTCAGTCGATAGTTGGAGAGTTCTAGGGTTAGTTTGTTTTAGAGAATTCTACAGTTAATTTGTGTAGATTCTCAGTTTGGATCTCCGAATCAATTTGTAACCCTTGTAACTTTATTATTTGAATAAGAATCTTCTCCCTTCTTCTCCGAGGATGTCGGCACATTTTTGAATTCGTTAAATCATTTGGTTATTGTTTACTCCTTTGTATTTTGGTTCGTGTCATATTATTTTAGATTGACTCAGCGTTTGGAACGCCGATCTCTGTGTTTGGAGACAAAGGAATCCTCTGGAGGGTGTAACAAGTGATATCAGAGCTTTTTCGGTCGGCATGAGATCGTACATCGATTCCAAGAGCATCATGATCTGTTCAGCAAAGATTGTCTGTCGATCTCTGAGCGACATTGGGACTGTTCGTGGATTCATGTGTCAATCTCAGTAAAGCATTTTGGATTGCTCGTGGGATCAGACTTGGAGGAGTAGATCACTTCAGAAACTCTTCTAGGGTTTCTGATGAGGACATGGCATTAGCGCGCCTCAGGGGGAGATTAGATCGCGTGTATCAGCGCAAGAGGCGTCGAGCTGCTTTTATTTGAATTTAGCTGGAATCTGTATTTTCAGCTAGAGTCTGTATTTTTTAGTATTATTCATCTTATTTATTTTCAGTATTTTAGTACCATATCGGTTGCGTGGAAAAACTCCAATTTTTTATAAGCCTATTTAAATGGCTTTGATTGAAATAAATGAATATTGCACTCTTGATTAATGAATTATTGGAATTTCTCTTTGAAAATTTAATTATGAAATTGGAGTGTGAAAGCCATTTCAAATAGGATTTGTGTGAAGCCAAATCTTAGTTATCCCTTATCCATGATTTATTTATCTCCACTTACAAATCCCAACCATTACAAATTCTAATCCTGTTACAACTTCAAATTCCCTACAATACCAACTTCCCATCCAATCACAACACTGGCAGTTCAATCCCATTACAAAAATTATCCAATCCAAATACAAATTATTTTGCAATTCACAATCCCTATCCAACTACACACCAAATAATAGAGATCTATCTCTTCTCCTTAGTGTGAACAAAAGAAAAAAAACCCCCAAAAAAAAAATCAATGCCGCCCCATCTTTTTCTTCCTGTCCTGCAACAATCCACAATAGAAAAAAAAATTAAACCCTTCACCAATTCACAGCAGCCCAAAGGCCATCCCTCCACCATTCATCCCCTTGTCCTTTGCCAACAAAGCTTCCAATCAACATCCACCAACACCTTTACACTCCAGATGCGTGGGCAAAAAATTCAGCAAAGCAATCCCCACACGCCTCCCCTCCGTTACTTGCGCCAACACCCCCCAACAGAGCCTACACAACAACAATGATAAGATCTTTCAGTCCAGTTACTAATAGATCAATATAAGAGAATTAAAGGCTGATCAGAGCACTGGATATACAAGAGAATGAATGGATACCTGAGAACGTGGCTTCTCGGTAGGTAACTTTTATTTTCAGTAAATTATTTATTATTGAGTTACACCGCTACATTTATCTCTAGCATATTATCATGATTTCTCTAATGTCCACAAATATTCGTGAGCATGTGTGAATCTGTTTGTTCTTGTGTTCTACTGTCTTGATATTGTGAGTTAGATTTTCCTGATTAGCTAAGTGTTAACGTTTGGTTTGTGACGATTGGAATTATCCACATTGCAAGTATTATATTTTATCAAAATCCACCTTATCTATAATTAGTTTTACGTTTATTCCTACGTAAAGATCGTTGTTTGTAGTGAGATGTCATAAGTTTTAGCTTTATCACTGTTTTTTGACATCACCGCATATTGTTTCACATCATTTTGGTATCAGAGCATGGTTTAGGTAGGAAAACTTGCATTAGCATATAATTAGGGATCTCATTTATTTTTGCATAATTAAATTTTTTTCTATTTGCATTCATCTAGATCTTGTTAGTGCATGTCCACCTGTAGTGGACACCCCTATTTGCTAGGAGAGTTTAGTGAATCTGGCATAACAATTATGGATAAACAATAACTCGCCAATGCAATCACTGCTATATAAGTTCAACTAGCCAAGCTGACCCAAACTGCAGCCCAGACTGGAGACAGGTTAGGTAGAGTTGAAACTCGTCTCGAGAACTGCAATGAACATGAAGGAGAATGTAATCGGATGGTACCATACCAAGGACGTGGTGAGCAAGACCCTGATAGTCAGTTCTTGAAGAATATCAAGACTGATGTCCCAACATTTGATGGACGTCATGATCCATAATTTTTTCTTGATTGGACTCAACAACTTGACAAGTACTTTACGTGGTACGATCTCACTGAGCCCAGAAAAGTTAAGTTTGCAGCGATGAAGTTAACCGGTCAAGCTAGCCAGTATTGGACTAATTTGGTGAACATGTGTGCTGCTCGTGACCAAGAACCAATCGATACCTGGAGAAGAATGAAAGATGAATTTAAAGGAAAGTATGTGCCGCCATGGACAAGTGGCACCGATACACTCAAGGCAACAAATCGGCGCAGGAGTGCGTGGAAAAGTTTGATGAGTTTCTCATCAGATGTAACGCCATTAACACTGAAGAGCAAGCTCAAATCATGTCTAGGTTTAGAGCCGGACTTAAGTTTGAGCAAGGTCAAAGTTCATATCTAGCACTCGTTGGAGTCAAGCTCAGTGGATCACGTTTGGATCGAGCTGACTTGGAGACGGCGCTCTACAAGAAGACTTCGGTACAGTGTTTAGTTTATAGTTTGGATCCATTGTTAAAGATTAGATAGTGTGATATGCTCAAGTTTACAACACACACACTTGTTTAAGTTTCATGTTTTGTTTTTCAATTTTTGGTTTAACCGATCTTGATTTTTTAAGTCAAAAACATTGATACATATATCTTTCATGTATATTGGATTATATCCATATACAACATGCTTCAAGTTGTTTAAGTATCATGTTTTTGTATTTGGATGAGTTTTGGACAAAATAATTTTCCATTTCAAAAATTTTAGTTTTGGAAAATACGGATTTTAGTTTTCGAAAAAATTTCTAAGTTACAAAAATAGTTCAAATTGTTTGAAATATGTATTGAATTTTTTCACACATGTTTGTATATCAAAGTATTATACTAAAACTATTTTTGTGGATTTTTAGAGATTTTACGGGATTTATTTGGTATTTAATAACTCAGGTTTCAAGTCCTATAATCAGCCCTGCCAAGCTCTAGCGGTCGACCGGGCCGGTCGACAGGACCCAGAGTCGGTCGATCGGACCGATCGACTGACGTGCATAAGGGCGTGCACGCAGGCCAGACCCTTGGGCTGGTCGACCGAGTGGTCGACCGACTGAAGGCAACCCACTCTCGGGTTGTCTCGGTCGACCGGGCGGTCGACTGGCTGGAGAGCCGTTGCTCTCTGGTTCTGGGCGCGGTCGACTGGGCGGTCGACTGGCAGGCTCAACGGTCATTTTTTTGACGATCGGTCGACCGGCCGGTCGACCGGAAGGTCATTTCTGACCTTGTCAGCTGCCAACGGGCAAATTTTTATGGGGCCTATTTATACCACATTTGAGAGAGGTTTCTCAACAAGTTTTTAGAGAGAAAAATTCCTGATCTTCTTAAGTTTTTTTAACAGTTGTTTTTCAAAAGAGTTTTTGGTTTAAAAGATCAATCTTCATTTGTTTTTAAAGTGTTTGTAAATTCAAAGAAATTAGTCTTTTGGGAATTTGTTTTTGGTCTAAAATTCTATATCTATTTGGAGATTTTTTCTAAGTGATTTTCTTTGTTCAAATACTTTGTTTTCTCACACTTGAGCTTATCTTGCTATCCTATCTATAGGATCTTTATTTTTGTGGGAAAATTAGTTTGTGGTTGAGATAGACCACCAAGTTGTAAACCCTCCTACTTTGCATTATCCCTCTTGTGTAGAGGTTGATTTTTAGAGTGGTGGCTTTGTACCCTACATCCCTCTAGTAAGAGGTTGATTTGTTGTTTGGCTTGTGCCTTTCCCTCATTTAGGAGGTTGATTTGTGGTGGCTTTGTGCCTAGCCTCTAAGTGTAGAGGCTGTGTTTTGTAATTGAGAGAGGAGTTGTGTACTATCGGTTGTATTGTCCCAAATCCTCAGTGGAGGTTCCCTGTGTAGGAGTCCTGTGTGAAGGCGGGGACGTTGAGCTGTGTGCTCGAACCTCAAAATATATCTGTGTGTTAGCGATTGATCCACTTTCTCTTACACTCTCTCTTTTACATTGTGCCTTGCATCATTTCATATTGCTCATTCATATATTATATGCTTGGCTTGTTTGTGTGTGCCTCACTTGTGTTTAACCACGAGAGCTTCATATAGCACCTCAACTCTTATTCAGAGGAATCAAGAGGAGTTAGTCCAGAGCCCTTCACTGAGAATTCGGCTACACTCGTTGGTTACACTAAGTGTGTTGCAAATTAGTTTTTAATTTTCGCATTTTGTTCATTAGATTAGCCGTACACCTATTCACCCCCCTCTAGGTGTACTTACGATTGGTATCAGAGCCTACGCTCCTGATATTAGGTTTAACCACCTAAGAGTGTGATCTTTGTTAGCTAATCTATCATTTGCATTTGCACACGTATATTATTTACACACACTAATGAATTGCTTGTCACCTCCCATGCTTGATGTTACCAACATTGACATGTGAAAATTTAGGGTGTCCATGTACTTGAAAACCCTAGGCTTGCATGTTTTTCTTACCGCTACCAAGAAATCCTATCTTGATAATAGCAAGCATTTAGAGGCCAAAGCACAAGCCCTTGAGGTACTTAGAAGCACGCTTAATAAATAATATCTTTCTATGGTTTCTAACTGTGATTCCGCTTTTGCAGTGCGGAACACGTTAACCTCCTCCGAGCTTCAAACGCCCAACATTGTGGAGGATGAATCTAGTGGAGAATCCGAGTAACAATGCTACATGGTCCAAGGGAATGACTCCCTTGAGGTACACTCGGAAACTCAATTAGATGATGATGATGCTAGTTCTTCTAATAATGATTATATTGATACCAATGCTTTAAATAAAGAACTATCTATTGTGTGTGAAAAAATTGCTTGAAAAATATATTCTTTTGAAAAAGAAGAATTTTGGACTTAACAAAGAAAATAAGGATTTATGTTCAAAACTTGAGTTAGCTTTGCAAGAGAAGGTTGAGATTTCTAATGAAAGAGATTTATTGAAATCTAAGCTTGATCTTGTCCTTGATGAAAACAAGTGTTTGAAAAATAAAACTGATTGTGAAAATATTTTGAAGAAAAATGAGATCTTGTCTTCAAAACTTGATTTTGTTGTAAAAGAAAATGTTTCTTTGAAAAACAAGATTGATTTGATTTCAAAAGATTTAGAAGTTTGCTTAAATGAAAATAAATTTTTGAAAAATGATTTAGATTCTTATGTTTGCCATGCTAGTGTAGCTTTACATTCTAACTCACCTATTGCATGCACCTCCTCTTCCTTGATTGAAAATGATCTATCTATGCTTAAGAAGAGTGTTGCATATTTAGGCTCCACTTTGAACCATTGTGCTTTGAACCACTCACGGTTGGAATCTATGTTTCGAAAGACGAGTTTCTTCTATACATGCACACCATACATGACATACACATGCTCCTCACAGCCGCACTCATAACACTTTGTATGCTCATGTGTACACTTGTACACATTGTGGACGTAAGAGCCACCTTATTAAATTTTGCTATGATAAGTTACATGATGTAAACTTAACAACTAAATTTATTTGGGTTAGGAAAGTGCTAACCCCCATGGACCCAAAAGAGTATGGGTACCAAAAACCACCCCTATGCTATTTGATGTAGTGTGGGCTCTTACATGACGTGAGATTAATGGTGCCTTGAGGTGGATGTGTTCCAAGCTTAAAGAGGACAATTTGGATGCATCACTTTCAAGGGGAGTTTGGTGGGAGGACCACCTTGGTTTGGAGACATGGAGAGTTTCTCTCATAGTTTTGGTAACGATCTCTAACTCCTCATTTATGTTTACATGTTTTTCATATTGTTGATTTCTAGCATGTCTTGTTTTAATGTTCATTATGTCATATGCCATGTTTATTAGTCCTATAATATGCATGATTAGTATTTGAGACACCCATGTTTATATGGACCCATATTTAGTGTTCTCACTTTAGTTTAATTAATGTGTATGTCCTACATCTAATGCATGTGCATTTGCCATAATGATCATATGAATTTCTATTTTGATTTCTATGCTTCATGCTTTGATTACATATTTAGATGTTAGTTTTCATTAAAACTTAGGTATATACTTGTACAACTAGTGAGCCACAAATAGATTATTATATGTTTGTGCTTGAACGCTCATTTGTACTTATTAGATGTACTAGTATAGCCTAATTTTGATGATTCATGCATTTGACTTGTATTCCCATTTTGTACATGTTTTCATGTTTATATTTAACTTCATGTATATGTCTATTTTGTCCAAACTAATTGTTATACATATACATCCTTGAGCCACTTGCCTTCATGCATATAATTTTGTGGACTCGTTATGTTTGGAAATGTATGTATTCTTTAGTTTGTACAAGACATACATATGCCTTGAAAATTAAATTGTTTTGATGATTTTCATGAATTTCATTTTGAGCTTGATTGCCTATTTTCATGATGATGTGTTTCACATAACTCTTATACACTCACTTTATTTAATATTTTCTCATGATTTTATTTTCATGAGTACAATTTGTGCTATATAGTTTTTGAGTGTTTGGTGATCATTTGGTTTACATGTGTTTCATGAAATATATTTTTCTTTTATTCCTTACTTGAAGGATTTCGTGCTAGTTTACAAATTTTTTATATAACTAGTTTGTATTCTTCATTATGATAGAGTTTTTCAAATATATTATATTTTTAAACTTATTTTTGAAAACCCCTACCCATTTAAGGGCGGTTAGATGGGCGATCATGCCTTGTATGCTAATTTTTGAAAATCTATTTAAAACATGTGCATGAAATGGGTGGTAGGAAATATGAGTTATACACTTGATCTTATTATGTTTTCAATTGGTATCATTGGATCTTTTTAATTGGTATCACTATTGATATTCTTTTTGTATACTCATATATGTTTTTATATATGTATTCTTTCACTTCAAATAATATCAATTTCGATTGGTATTAAATTTTTCATACATATATATGTTTTATTTGGCTTACTATATCTTTATATCTTTGAGCACAAATTTTAGTTATGCTAAGCTTGATTTCTTAAATGACTATTATATTTCAATTGATTATGTTTCAATTAGTATCTTATACAAGCTAATGCATCATTTTATTTGGTATTTCATAAAGGGGGAGAAAATTCGTATTTCACCTTTTCAATTGGTTTTGTTTACCTTTCGTATTTTACTCCCACACTTTATGTTGAAAAAGGATTGAAAAATGATATTGATTATTTTTGGTATCATATGCTCCTAATGAAAAATTACTTTCTATTGGTACTAATCATTACTATTGATATCAAGATTGTTTATATCTTTCAATTAATATCAAATTTTTGGTTGAATTCTTCAACATGTTTTATTTACTTTCAATTGGTACAATATAGACATGTTTATTTAAATTAAAAATATTTGTTTTATGTACTTTCAATTGGTATGTTTTATTATATCATGATGCACTAAATTGATATTTTTTTCAATTGGTATCATAATGTTTTGATTTGATTTCACCCCTTATTGATAATTTTTTGTTTAAGACAAAAAGGGGGAGAACATTATTTTATTGTTTTCTTTGCCCCTTTGTTGATGATGGATAAAAAAGGGGAGAAGTATTTGAGTTTATATGCATGTTTATTGTTTATTTATAAGTTTATATTAAGTTTGTTTCATACTGGTATCAAGAGAGTTTGTTTGATGTTTTGTTGATATTGGTATCAAGAGAACATATTTTGTTGTTTTGTTTTATTGGTATCAAGTACTTTTGTTAAAATTTTTATTGTTGGTATCAAGAGCTTTTATTGATTATCTTTCAATTGGTATCAAGAGTTTTTTATTGATTGGTATCAAAAACTTTTAGTGCTTTTATTGATAAATTTTTTAAATTGAAATTTTTATTGGTATCAAGAACAATTATTTAAGAATATGTTTATTTTAAAAAGGAAAAGGAATTTATTTAAAAAGTTTGGTATCAAGAGCATGTTCATTTCATTGTTTAATGCATGTTGATGCATATTCATGTTTAGTATTCATTGCATATATTTATTGTTTATTGCTATGCATGAGTTAAGGAGGAGCTTCTTTGAAGCTTAACTTTAATCCATGCATATATAACTCCATGAGTTTGTCATCATCAAAAATGGGGAGATTTTGGCCCAGAGGCCTTCCATTCTAGTTTTGATGATGATTAACTCATGTAGTTATATTTTACTAATAATCTTGTGATGTTTAGTTTTAGATACTTAATTAAGATATTAGTAGGTGATTAGCTTCAACAAAGATGTTTTGAAGCTTTCACATAGTGATTCAAAAGTTCGAGAGTCAAAGTTCATATCTAGCACTCGTTAGAGTCAAGCTCGGCGGATCACGTTTGGATCGAGTCGACTTGGAGACGGCGCTCTATAAGAAGACTTCGGTACAGTGTTTAGTTTATAGTTTAGATCTATTGTTAAAGATTAGATAGTGTGATATGCTCAAGTTCACAACACACACACTTTTTTAAGTTTCATGTTTTGTTTTTCGGTTTTTGGTTTAACCGATCTTGATTTTTAAGTCAAAAAACATTGATATATATATCTTTCAGGTATATTGGATTATATCCATATACAACATGCTTCAAGTTGTTTAAGTATCATGTTTTTGTATTTGGATGAGTTTTGGACAAAACGATTTTCCAATTCAAAAATTTAAGTTTTGAAAAATACGGATTTTGGTTTTCGGCAAAATTTCTAAGTTACAAAAATAGTTCAAATTGTTTGAAATATGTATTAATTTTTCACACATGTTTGTATATCAAAGTATTATACTGAAACTATTTTTGTGAATTTTTAGAGATTTTATAGGATTTATTTGGTATTTAATAACCCAGGTTTCAAGTCCTATAATCAGCCCTACCAGGCTCTGGCGGTCGAACGGGCCGGTCGACCGACCCAGAGTCGGTCGACCGGACCGGTCGACTGACGTGCACACAGGCCAGCCCCTTGGGCCGGTCGACTGAGTGGTCAACCGACTGAAGGCAACCCACTCTCGGGTTGTCCCGGTCGACCGGGCGGTCGATCGGCCAGAGAGCCGTTGCTCTCTGGTTCTGGGCGCGGTCGACCTGCAGGCTTAACGGTCATTTTTTTGACCGTTGGCCGGTCGACCGGAAGGTCATTTCTGACCTTGTCAACTGCCAACGGGCAAATTTTTATGGGGCCTATTTATACCCCATTTGAGAGAGGTTTATCAACAAGTTTTTAGAGAGAAAAATTCCTGATCTTCTTAAGTGTTTTTAACACTTGTTTTTCAAAAGAGTTTTTTTTGTTTAAAAGATCAACTTCATTTGTTTTTAAAGTGTTTGTAAATTCAAAGAAATTAGTCTTTTGGGAATTTGTTTTTGGTCTAAAATTCTATATCTATTTGGAGATTTTCCCAAGTGATTTTCTTAGTTCAAAACACTTTGTTTTCTCACACTTGAGCTTACCTTGCTATTCTATTTATAGGATCTTTTTTTTGTGAGAAAATTAGTTTGTGGTTGAGATAGACCACCAAGTTGTAAACCCTCCTACTTTGCGTTAATCCCTCTTGTGTAGAGGTTGATTTTAGAGTGGTGGCTTTGTGCCCTATCCCTCTAGTAAGAGGTTGATTTGTTGTTTGACTTTATGCCTTTCCCTCATTTGTGAGGTTGATTTGTGGTGCTTTATGCCTATCCTCTAAGTGTAGAGGTTGTGTTTGTAATTGAGAGAGGAGTTTTGTACTCCCAGTTGTATTGGCCCAAATCCTCAGTGGAGGTTCCCTGTGTGGGAGTCCTGTGTGGACAAGTTAGTGGAAATCCTTCTGTTGAAGGCGGGGACGTAGAGATGTGTGTTCGAACCTCGAAACATATCCGTGTGTTAGCAATTGATCCACTTTCTCTTACTCTCTCTCTTTTACATTGTGCCTTGCATCTTTCATATTGCTTATTCATATATTATATGCTTGGCTTGTTTATGTGTGCCTCACTTCTGTTTAACCACGAGAGTTTCATATAACACC
Source organism: Agave tequilana (assembly GCA_038442645.1). Lineage (NCBI taxonomy): Eukaryota > Viridiplantae > Streptophyta > Magnoliopsida > Asparagales > Asparagaceae > Agave > Agave tequilana. Next base: position 8,880 of record JAVJIF010015052.1, on the reverse strand, counting down.
TCCACTCTTATTCAGAGGAATCAAGAGGAGTTAGTCCAGAGCCCTTCACCGGGAATTCGGCTACACTCGTTGGTTACACTAAGTGTGTTATAAATTAGTTTTTAATTTCCGCATTTTGTTCATTAGATTAGCCGTACACCTATTCACCCCCTCTAGGTGTACTTACAAGCTCAACTCGGGTTCGTACCCCAACCATTTTCAAACTTCTTCCCACAAGGCAGATACTAAAGGTAAGAGTATCGAGAACAAAGGCAAGGCATTGATAGAGAGTGTTCTAAGCGGACTCTTACAATTAAATGTTACAAGTGCCAGGGATATGGGCATGTAGCTACCAATTGCCCAACTCCAGTCAAATTGTCTTAGTCAATGGGAAACCTCAAGTAGTATCAGAATCGAATCAGAGGAATTTATTTTTTAGGGAGAAGAAGAAGAGTCTGATATAGACGATGATACCACAGGTGATAGCATTGGTCTTAACTGCATTCAGCCAACGTCGTCGACTCATTTATCTGTCATCAGATGTGTCTTATCTCAACCCAAAGAGAAAGATGACTAGAGACGAACCACTATGTTTCACATCATTATGAAAATTGGTGGTAGAAGCTGCAAGATAATTGTAGACCGTGGAAGTTGTATTAATGCTGTGTCGTCTACAGTAATTGCCAAAATTGGCCTGAAGGCTGAACCCCATCCACATCCCTATAGAGTAACATGGACTAACTCTTAGCACTAGAAGTCAAGCAAAGATGTCTTGTCCCAAAAGACTTTGGTCTCTATAAGGACAAAATTTGGTGCGATGTTGTATCTATGGATGTATGTCACGTTATCCTTTGACGACCATGGCTATACGACAAGGATGTTACCATCTACGGTCGGTCGAACATGTGTCAATTCGAACACGAAGGAAAGAAAATCAAGTTCTTACCTCGTGAGCCTAAGCTGAACCATCTGAACCAAGGCCTACTACACTGAAGAAAACTAACAGTATCAGCTTGATTACTGTAAAATCTTTCAGTCAAGATGTGGAAAAAGGAGCTTCCTTCGTGATCTTGCGACCAAGAAAATTACTAAGGAATCTAACACCGCGATCCCTCCCGAAGTCACACCAGTGATTGCGAAGTTCACTGATGTGTTTCCTGAAGACCTCCCAGACAAGCTTCCACCGATGCGTGACATACAACACGCTATTGATCTCGTTCCAAGAGCTAGTCTTTTCAACTTGCCCCACTATAGAATGAACCCCACCGAGCATGTCGAACTCAAGAGGCAAGTTAACGAATTGTTGAGAAAAAGCTTCATGCAAGAAAGCATAAGTCCTTGCGTGGTTCCCGCCCTACTGACGCCCAAAAAAGACGGATCTTGGCGTATGTGCGTGGATAGTCGTGCTATCAACAAAATAACGATTAAATACTGTTTTCCTATTCCTAGACTGGACGATTGTTGGATATGATGTCTGGTGTCACTATTTTCTCCAAGATTGATCTCAAGAGTGGTTATCACAAAATTCGCATCCGTCCTTGAGATGAATGGAAGACCGCCTTTAAAATGAAGGATGGGTTATATGAGTGGATGGTCATGCTTTTTGGATTGACCAATGCTCCGAGTACTTTCATGCGAGTAATGACGCAAGTGTTACGTCCATTTATGGACAAATTCTTAGTAGTGTACTTTGACGACATTCTCATCTACAGCCAATCTTGTGAGCAACACCTCGACCATCTACGTTAAGTTTGTTTTGTATTGAGAAAGGAAGAGTTGTACGCCAATCCTAAGAAGTGCACTTTTTTCTCTTCACAAGTTCAATTCCTCGGATTTGTAGTATCTGCTGATGGAGTTTCTGCGGATCCTGAGAAGATCAGTGTAACATCCGGATTATTAAATTCTGATTTAATATCCTAATTTTGAGATTTGAGGTATTAAACAAAATAATTAGAGATGATTATTTATTAATTAGTGGGAAGTAGAATAAAATTTGATGAGTATTAATTTTGTGTATAAAATAATTGGTATATATATATATGCCTGTATATGAATGAATACCTATATATATACATCATCATGTAGTTGTATTTCTACCATGTACATTACCCCCCAAAAATTACACAAATATTTAAAATCCTAAACTAGCTAGTGAGCAAGAGGTGGCAAGAGTTTGGGCAACTTTGAAATGAGAGGGGTGATGTGGCAAAATGGGAAAGTGGATGGAAAATGGGTGAATGAGGTGGCAAATGTTAGACTAGAGAGAGATTATGCAAGAATAAATATGTATATATATAAGGGTTTATATGTAATAGGGAGAACTAATTCCCTAATAACTCTCTCTCTCTCCACTCTCAAATTCAGTCATTTGTTTATTTTCTTCCCCAAAATTCTCAAAACCTAATCCCTCTCTCAATCTCAATTTCCTCCCTCTCCAACTCTCAACTTCACATAATCTCTCTCAAAATCCCCTCCCTCTTCTCCCTGGAGGCGCGTGGCAACAACAGTTGCCGCAGCAACTGCGGCAGCGCCGGCCAACGCGCGGCGAGGCGCAGCGCGGCAGCGTGCAGCCTGGCGGAGAGCGCGAGGGCGGTGGAGGCAGCCATGGGGGCACGGGTGGCGAGTGTTAGAAGGTGAGGGAGTTGTTTAAATTTTTAGTTTTAGATTCCTTGATCTGATTTACATCCGTCTGTAAATATTGATAATAATTACTCTTGATTTTGTCGATGGGGATCTCTTACTCTAACTAAACTTTTGCGAATTCATTTATGTAAACCTTGATCTATCCATAAAATTTAGAGTTTGTGGGCTGTATGTTACTTGTGTAACTTATATAAATCATGCGATCATATGATGGTAGGAAGGAAGAACTCATTGTGAAGGAGGCTTAATCCTAATTTAATTTTCCTAAAATTTTGAAATTAATTTCTGAAAATTTCTTGAATAAATGAAAGATTTTTACTAATATCAAGTCTAAGTTTACATGTTATTAATTGGTAGAAGATAGAGGATAATCTATAGTAACTTGTGTAGGGAGATTTAAAGCTCACGCCTTCTATTTTTTTGTCAATGGAGTTATATTGTCAGGATAAGTGTTGGACTTAAGAGTTGAACCCATGCATGCACAATAGGTGTTTGCAATAATGCCACAGTGCTCTGCACATGCAAAGAGGTGACTGAGTCTTTTAACCTCCCCTCTTGATTCTCTGTAAATTTGAATTTTGAAAAGATCAGTAGAATTAAGGAAGTCATGCTTGGTTATAAAGGTACTCTAGATTTTACCCCTTAAAGCAGAGTTAGATTTTTGATAAGTAGACTTAAGTTGATTGTCCGAATGTTGGTATCAATAGCCTTAGGCTCTTATATATAAATTTTCAAATAAAGCTTAAATCAAATTATGTGATTATAGGATAATGGAACTAGTTTTTGTTTGCAAGTAGTCGGGTACCCAAATTATAATTTCACAACGACGAATCACTTATTTCCTGTTTACTTCTAAAAAAAAAAAATTAGGTTCGGGTAGTGCGAATGGGACGTAGAGAGAGGTTCATTGTGATTATTAAATTGTAAGGCCTTTTGAAGATTATAGAATCGTCCTATCACAAACTTTCAATATATATCCCTTATAAATATCTTGAATTATAATATTAGTCTTCAGACTGATAAGTATTGTAGACGTGAATACCTCCCGCTCCTAAGTAGTCGTTATTTCGAAATATGAGTGATCTAGTTATGTGTTGGTTTCATTGATCCTCCTCATAGTCGACACACCACAATTTACACTTACCTTCTATGAGCGAAGAATATTCTAGAAGGATAGGTGTCATTTCCTCTTAACTCTACTTTAGGTTCCTCATCTAATAACTCAGTTGAGTGATTAGGCAATCGAGAACGAATGAGGTCCCATAATATAATTAGTCTATATGAGTACTCCATCACCCAAGTTGTAAGCATCTGAAGATGTGCCTAAATATCTTCCAAGGGGGAGAAAGATCGACTTTACGCTCCTTTCCTTCTAATTATAATTTAAGCACATTCTCTATGGGAGAGTGTGAGAATTAGGAAAATAAATTACCCGAGATCCTAGGTAACTATTAGTATTATTGAAAGCCCGACTTTGTCTAATCTTTCAATTCAATAACTAGTGGCCGTATATGGACCAAAGGTATGGGCTAAACCTTATAATAAAATTATTCTTGTTAATATCCTTCGATATTGACTTATTGATCCTTCGTGGGAAAGAATTCATGAAAAGACTGTTAATTCATACTATTATTGATGTTCATACAACATACCCATCTATACGATATTAATTGATCTCTTTAAAATAATACATAGAGTGATTCAAAGACTAAAGTCATATAGAAACTAGGAACTTGTTTGGATAAATATAAAAAGCCATTCCAACCGGCGGGAACTATCCACTATCGGATTCTAGATATTGGGCGAGCAAGGATGATTCATGTTAGAGAGAGAAAGCGGTTCCGCTTGGTGAGTTGAAGTTGTTTCATAATTAGTCTTTATGTACTGAACAGTTAGAGATAATCGATTAGGTATAAAGGTGAGTGTTTATATTGGTATGTGGTTGTAGCCTTCATGTGCCAAATTGGATACAAGGAGTCTTACTCGTTTCTAAAATACTAAACTTAGAATACTTTTGGTTAATCATTTCAGTGAAATATTTCATTAGCGGGTATCATGTTACCCTTATAACTCAGAGCTGATCAGAGGTATGGTCAATGCCTGTGATCATTTTCGAGTTTTCTATTCAAGAATCGTGATAATCAATCTGTATTTCACGAAAGTGCTATTATGAACGTTTCAAATAAAAAGGAGGAAAATGTCAAGGTTAAAAAGTTAAACTTATATTAATTTCATGAACTTTAATATCCCTAAGTATGGTACTTGGAATAAGAGCAGGGTGTGGGTGGTTCAATATCTGACTATGGAACTTATAGTATTACACTAATTAGACCCCGCTATATTGGCATAAATTTTGTGGATAAAGATAAATTGGAGAATTTAAAGCTTGAAATCTAAATTGAAATTGTGAATAAATCGAAGTTGTTGTGATGGGTAGCATAATTGTAATCAAAATTCTAGTTGACATCAATACTGGATCAACTACTGATGACCGAAGCATTAACTGATACTGTATAACTTGTAGAATAGAGAAATCTATATATCGGAAAAAGGCTAATGTAATCAATGATGCCAAGAACCAAAATCTGAGAAATAGATTTAAATACTTAGGAAATTACTAGAATATATAAATGAATCAGTTACTACCATACACTATCACGGTGGATTTTCCTGATGTGTGTGCACAAAGTATTGTGCATACTCGGCCATGTGTGATATATTGGGGATATGTGTAATCATATACAAGCAACATGATAAAGAAGGCTGGAAACTGGAACGCAAATAAGAATCACCTATATAATAAGTGAATGGATCACTACAGTGCTAATATGTATGTTATACTCATTTTATCTACATATACAGTGAATCATAAGCTTTTCTTCAGAAATAAAATTGATGAGTTAAGAATCAACTATAACAATTGGTTGATACTTTGTATTGTGATGAATGATTGCTAGCTGGTCAGATACATATATTTATGTATATATAATATGCCTTTTGTATTCTTATGTATTGGAGGAAGGGCCGGGCGAGAGCCGGTATAGGGAAGATGGGTTACCATTATATCATATTCTTATATATATCGGAGAAAGGGGCATGGCGGGAGCCGGTAAGAGGGGAAGACGGTGCTATTATGTTATATTATATTTATATATATGCTTATATATGTCGGAAGAAGGGGCCGGCGGGAGCCAGTAGGAGGGGGAAGCAGGTGTCATTGTCTTATATATATTTATATATATGCTTATATCAGAGGAAGGGCTGCGTGGGAGCCGGTAGGAGGGGAAGACGGAGAACCTTACACTACAGTTGTAAGTTATAGGTGCATATGAACCATGTATCTCATTCCCATTGGTTGACCAGTATAGAATCTCTGAATCTGCATTCTTCTTTGCCACGCATATGCATGAGTTACACAAAGTCTTCAGTAATAAAATTAAACAAAGTAACTTTGACTACAAGCTACGAGCTGATGTTAGGAAAAAAATTAAAACTTTTGATATTGGCGACCTGTGATGGTCCGGATTCGTCCGGAACGGTTTCCTCCAGGGACTGTTAAAAATTACATGCTCGTTGTGCTGGACCATTCAAAATCTTAACGAAACTTAATGACAATGCTTATGTTATTGATCTTCCTGAAGATTTTGGAATTAATCCTACTTTCAACATTGAGGATCTCATAGAATACAAGGGTCCAAATTTTCACCCCAGTAACCTATTGGTTAATGAGCCTATCCCTGAGCCATTTTCTGAGGGACCCCCACTTCCCTCACTCTCAGATATTAGTACTAATACAACAGAGAATATTGATAAATTCTAGATGATGAAATTATCTCCACAAGAGATGGTGGAACTCAACGGTATCTGATACGCTGGAAAGGGAAGTCACCTGCTGAGAACACTTGGCTGGATCGCAGTGAGTTGTAGCAGATTGATTCAGATTTGTTGGAGTACTATGAGAGCTCCTTCACACGTGACTCGACCGAGTCGAGTTCTCTCCCACCTGGGGAGAATGATGAGGACATGGCATCAGCGCGCCCGAGATGGAGATTCGATCGCGTATATCAGCACAGGAGGCGTCGAGCTGCTTCTATTTGGATTTAGCTGGAGTCTGAATTTTCAGCTGGAGTCTGTATTTTTTTAGTATTATTCATCTTGTTTATTTTTAGTGTTTTAGTACCACATTGGTTGTGTGAAAAAATTTCAATTTTTCTAAGCCTATTTAATTGGCTTTGATTGAAATAAATGAATATTGTACTCTTGATTAATGAATCGTTGGATTTTCTCTTTGAAAATTTAATTCTGAAATTGGAGCGTGAAACCCATTTCAGATAGGATTTTGTGTAAAGCCAAATCCTAGTTATCCCTTATCCATAATCTATTTAACTCCAATTACAAATCCCAACCATTACAAATTCCAATCCCGTTACAACTTCAAATTCCCCACAATACCAACTTCCCATCCAATCACAACACCGGCAGTTCAATGCCATTACAAAAATTATCCAATCCAAATACAAATTATTTTGCAATTCACAATCCCTATCCAACTACACTACAAATAATAGAGATCTATCTCTTCTCCTTAGTGTGAACAAAAAAAAAACCACCGAAAAAAAACCAGTGCCGCCCATCTTTTCCTTCCTGTCCTGCAATAGTCCACAACAGAAAAAAATTAAACCCTTCACCAATCCATAGCAGCCCAAAGGCGATCCCTCCACCATTCATCCCCTTGTCCTTTGTCAACAAAGCTTCCAATCAACATCCACCAACACCCTTATACTCCAGATGCGTGGGCAACAAAATTCAGCAAAGCAATCCCCACACGCCTCCCCTCCATTACCTGCGCCAACACCCCCTAACAGAGCCTGCACAACAACAATGATATGATCTTTCAGTCCAGTTACTAATAGATTAATATAAGAGAATTAAAGGCGGATCAAAGCACTAGATATACAAGAGAACGAACAGATACCTGAGAACATAGCTTCTCGATAGGCAACTTTTATTTTCAGTGTAATATTTATTGTTGAGTTACATCGCGACATTTATCTCTAGCATATTATCATGATTTCTCTGATGTCCACAAATTTCGTGAGCATGTGTGAATCTGTTTGTTCTTGTGTTCTGCTATCCTAATATTGTGAGTTGAATTTTCCTGATTAGCTAAGTGTTGACATTTGGTTTGTGACGATTGAAATTATCCACATTGCGAGTATTATATTTTGTCAAAATCCATCTTGTCAAATAATTAATTTTACGTTTATTCCTACCTAAACATCGTTGTTTGTAGTGAGATGTAATAAGTTTAGCTTTATCACTGATTTTCTGACATCACCCGCATTTTTTCATATCAGTTTCACTTTGCGGTAAATGTTCTATCATTATCTAGCTTGTATCTATTTTTTTTGCTTTTCCGTATTGTATTTAGCATCTTTTGGAGGAGTATGACTAAGGTTAATCAGTCCAAGGTGAAAATTAATGTCATAAAGTTTGACGACATGAACAATTTTGGGGTGTGGAGGTGTGAGGTGATGGATACACCGACGACATCAAATCTCGAAGACGCTCTAGTTTGAAAAAAAGCCTGAGGGGACATCTGAAAAGAATTGGGACAATATGAATCGTTAGCGTGTGGTGTCATTAGGTTGTGTTTGACACAAGATATCAAATATCATGTGATGTATGAGACTTTTGCAAGAAAAAATTGAGAGATTCTTCAAAGAAAGTATCTGATGAAGAGCATCGAGACTCAATTTCTTCCGAAGAGGAGGTTTTACCGCTTTTGGTTGAAGAAAAACTATCCATTGATGATCACATGAATAACTACACGAATTTCTTACAGACCTAGTTAATGTGGAGGTGGCAATTGAGAAAAACGACAAGGCGTTGATTCTTTTGAATTCTCTTCCTAATGAAGAGTATGAGGCCTTCGTCCTAACGTTGATCAATGGTAAACTATCACTTAACTATAGTGATGTATCAGCGGCTCTTTGTGAATCACGAAGTGAGGAGAAAGGACATATTTTCTTTCAGTAGCACTACAACAGAGGTGATGACTGCAAGCGGGATGGGTTCCAATCATGAAAAGGGCAAGGGAGATTTTGAAAAGTCCAAAACTAGTGGTCGTGAAGATTTGAAGAAGCAGTGTATTTTCTGCAAAAAAGGACACTGAAAGGTTGATTATCCAAAGCTCAAGCCGAAGGAGTCTAAATCAGAGGCCAACATCGCACAAGCGCCTAATGGTAATGATTCTGA
>JAVJIF010015051.1:0-116533 GCA_038442645.1 Agave tequilana | reverse complement strand
GGGACTTTATCTTCTTCTGCACTATAAATATCCCTGCAAAGTGCAACGTACGGGGCATGCAGAGACGACTAGGTTTCATTAGCTATTTTTCTAATTTCTGCACAAGTTGTAATTTTTATTTCATGCTCGTTGTGGAGAAGAAGGAGACGATTGTGTAACCGGAGATTCATCTGAAATAAAGGTCACTCTTTTGTTCTCTTTTAATTTCTGCAAATTTTATTTCTTTTTGTGATCTCTTTGATTTTTCAATCTGTGATCGCTTCTGGTTGCTTTTTTTCTTTATTTCCTTGCACTCCTTCAAATAAAAAATATATAAATAATTTGAAAAAAAATAATGAAGAACTAATTCTCTCTAGTGGTTTGCTGAGATTCTTAAAGCAACCCTAGAGCCGTTAAGTCTAGATCGGATTAATGACATCTTAGAAACCTAGGGTTAAAAACAACTTTTCTTGAAGATTAAACAAATACCTAGAATTCTAATATAGGTTGCATATTAAAAAGACCTCTCATGACTTCAAACTTAAGAACTAGGACGGCATAAATTTAAGATTCGTCTTTTATTAGGCTGTACTTAGATGTTAGGATGAACCATAGTTTGGTTTTTATAATGTAACTTTGCTAGAAGTCTAGTATTGATTTTTCTTGCTTGAATTATTTGTAATGACCTAGGGAGAATCATATCAATCTTAAGATGAAGATCAAACTCCTTAACTTGCAATAGGGTTGTGGTAGAAGATCAGCAAAACCACGTCTTAATCTCATATTTTTCATCACCAATCTAATCTCTCTTTCTTACTTGAAGCATACAGAGGAATCGAGTCGAAAAGCTTTCATCGCATCCTTCCCTGAGGATCACGACCCGCTTGAGCCCTTGCTACAGCGGATTCGCATTGAGACTAAGAATTCTGAACTCTCTTTCAATCGATAAAATCTCAATCAAAATTTTGGCGCCGTTGCCGGGGAAGGAACGGCACGATTTCCTCGTTCTAATCATTCTTTCTTTTCTGTTGCAGGTACAGAGAACAGGAAACAAAAACAGAGCAGCAGAAAGCACATGTACTATCCAGTGCCTCTGCCCTCGAAGGCAGAGCACCTGGACCTACAACTTTGCCGCAGAAACGCGGCAAAACCGCGAATCCGCGGCAATTGTAGTGGACTATGATACATTTTTCTGTAGGTTGCTCTGCAGTGCAAAATTCTATTTTCTGCTGTGACATTATTTCTCTGTGATCACTCTGCAACTGCTAATTATAACATTAACCCATTTGTTGAAAATAAAAAAAAATTTAGACTCTGCATTTAGGGCACGTGTCTATTTACATTTTTTAATTCTGTTGAAGAGTGCTGGCGACAAGGTACGTTTGCATAGCATATAGATTAGGAAACACTCTTGGTTGTTTACTGCTTTCTTGAGTGATTACTTTTCTACCGCTTTACACGTACACTAATTCATCTTAAGGGCATAACCCATAAGCAAGATAAGGTGGGGATTTCATCACCTTTCCTTGGCCCACAAATCATATCCGTCACACTCACAACCCTAACCTAAGTAAAATTTGACTAGACGTTGGCCCTAGGTTAACTCGGACTCAATAGGAGATTGACCGAAGGAGGAAAATTGTTCGAAATTAACTCTTATCAAATCGGTGTCTAGGCAGGGGATTGAGGGCCGAAAGCCCGAAGAACGGTGGTTATTTAATTAAGGAACGTCTCTGACGGAAAACCTCCCACCGGTCTTGCCACCTACCTGACCGATTAGCTTGTGGTTAACGTCGACAGTAGACCTCCTAAGGACAGTCTAAAGTTAGGAGTCGTCTAGGTCAAGGCTTACCCTAGATTAGGATTTTGATTGTTTTTCTTTTTTTTTTGATTGATTGGGTGAACTTGTTTGCTGATTGTGCAGGACCGCTTGGTCAAGTGCCCACTTACATCCAGGCTAACTAGAACTAGTTCACCACCCGAGCTCAAGCCCGACTCACACATGGCACAACCACAGTCACTCCAAGATAGGTTCTATCCTATTAGAACCTCTCTTCCTTCTTGCATCCAGCTCACTATCGAAAGTGTTGACCCATATGAACTCAAGCCACAATACATCAACACTCTTCCCAAATTTCATGGACTTGAATCTGAGGATGCATACTTCTTCATAAGGGAATTTGAAGAAGTATGTCAAATGATGAATATACCTAAGTTTAGGAGACGATGCTATCAAACTTAGGTTTATCCCCTTTGCTTTGAAGGATTTAGCAAAGAAATGGCTCTACAGTCTAGAGGCCGGTTCAATATCTTCTTGGGATAATTTCATTAAGGCCTTCTTAAAGAAATTTTATCCGTTCACAAGACTGCACTGATTAGGAAGAATATCCTCCAGTTTAAGCAAACAGCCAATGAACCTTTTTGGAAATACTTCGAGCGTTTTTAGGATCTTCTTGCCCAATGTCCTCACCATGGGATAGAGAAATGGCGACTTTGCCAAGTTCTCTATGATGGATTAGATTACTACTAAAACACTATTAGAATCCATGTGTCAAGGAGGATTTCTGCAAAAGAATGAAGATGAAGGATGGACATTGTTTGAGGAATTAGCTGAAAAATCCATCCAATGGACCCTACTCCTGAAAAATCTAGGACTAATGACCCTACTTCTTCTAAAGGAGGTATCCATTCCATTGAGGCCAACGTAGCAACCGATGCTAAGTTAGCTGCTGTTATGCGTAGACTAGAGGCTCTTGAAACGAAAAGAGCCAGTCTCTGTGAACCAAGTCAGCCCAACATCTTCGGCGGGCTGTACTTATTGTCAAGATATGAACCATGTGTTCGAGGAATGTCTGTTTTCATCGCGCATCAAAGCTTGCCGAACATATAGTGCGCCTCACAAGGCCCGCCAACAATCCTTATGCACCCACCTACAATCCCGGTTGGAGAAACCATCCGCAATTTTTCATGGGCCCAAGCAACAATGATCAAGTGAGGCCCAAATTCTCCAACAAACTTCCAAAATCCGCCTTATCAACAAAATTTCCCTAATAAAATCCTCCACCGTCTTTCCAAAATTCACAAAATGGAGACAAGACTTTCAATTTGGAAAGAAAGGTGGATACCTAGTCAAAAGCCAAGACACGCTGGCTCAAGTCCTAAGTAGGATAGAGCTCCAATTGAACCAGCAAGAGAGACAGAGGGTACCCTACCGAGTCAACCATTGCCAAATCTAGGAATCCTAGGCCAGCCATGAGGCTCAAGACCCAAATCAGTGTCACATGGTTCATATACTCAGATCTGGGAAACAAGTTGATAATCAAGTATCTATGCCATCGGATCCATCTCAGCCACCATTCCATCTAGCTCCACTTCCATTCCATCTAGCTCCACTCCCTTCTCCATCCAGTCCCAAGGAAACTGAAGCTGAAAAGTCAGCAGATCAGTTGCACCAGCCTATAGCTCCATTTCCAAATAGGCTTAGAAGCAACAACAAATGCACACATGGAGAAATTATTAGAGGTGTTCAATCAAGTAGGCTCAACATTCCACTTCTTGATGCAATCCAACAGGTCCCTAGTTATGCCAAATTCATTAAGGACATGTGCACCAAGAAAGAAGACTATGTGCCTAAGAGGTTTTTCTAGCCACTAACATTAGTGAGCTACTGTCCAACCAGATCCCTATCAAGTATAAGGACCCAGGTTGCCCCACCATTTCCTTGCACCATAGGTTGAGCCAAATCAATCGAGCACTCCTCGATTTAGGAGCCAGCATCAATTTGCTCCCTTTCTCCGTGTATCAACACTTGGATTAGGTGAACTCAACCCGACCCAAGTTACTATTCAGTTGGCTGACCGCTCTATCAAAGTTCCTAAGGGAGAAATCAATGACGTTCTCATACGGTAGGAGAATTCATTTACCCAGTAGATTTCATTGTCTTAGAGACACAACCTGTGTCTAATCCTAGGTCCCAAACTCCCGTTATCTAGGAAGACCGTTCCTAGCAACCGCTAATGCAATTATAAATTGTAGAAACAGTTCCATGAGACTGACTTTTGGGGATATGACCAAGGAAGTCAATGTTTTCAACCTAGGTAAGCATCCCTACGATGTGACCGACCAACCTTTTTGAGGTTAACTCCATTGAAAACATGACGAGTGAGCATAATGATGAGATCATATTTGAGTCAGAGGAAGAGGAAGAGTTAGAAACAAGTGATATCAGTCTTGATGAGATCGAATGGGAATCAAATCTGAGTTCTATAGAGATGGGAGATTCTAGCTTAACTCCTCCACCCATCGAGCCAACTCCTTCTTTGGAGTTAAAAGCCTTGCCCAAACATCTTAAGTACGCCTACCTAGGTGAACAAGAGACGTTACCGGTCATAGTTGCATCTAATTTGACCAATAGGCAAGAAGAGGACCTGCTGGCAAACCTGAGGAGACATAGGGAAGCCATTGGTTGGACTATGGCAGATATCAAGGGACTGAGCCCTACGATAGTCCACATCGTATCCATCTAGAGGAAGGGGTTTAGACCGAAGAGGGATCCACAGCGTAGGCTAAACCCACTCATGCAGGAGGCTGTACACGCCGAAATAGTGAAACTGTTAGATAATGGGATCATTTATCCCATTTCTGATAGCGAATGGGTTAGCCCAATGCATGTGGTTCCTAAGAAGTCTAGCTTTACTGTGGTAGAGAACGACAAGCATGAGTTAGTGCAAACACGATTGCCTACCAAGGTGAGAGTATGCATAGACTATCGCAAGTTGACACAGCCACTAGGAAAGATCATTTTCCCCTCCCTTTCATTGACCAAATGTTGGAAAGATTAGCAGGTCATGAGTATTACTACTTTTTGGACGGTTATTTAGGGTATAACCAAATTCCTATAGCACCGGAGGATCAAGAGAAGACAACGTTCACATGTCCATTTGGGACATTTGCCTACCGTCGAATGCATTTCGGCCTATGCAATGCCCCCGCCACATTCCAAGCTTGTATGTTAAGCTTGTTTTCTGATATGGTCGAGCGTTTCCTAGAAATTTTCATGGACAACTTCTCCGTCTATGAAATTCATTTGACCAGTGTCTCCATCACTTGGAGCTAGTACTGAGTAGGTGCACCAAAAAGAACTTGACCCTAAATTGGGAAAAGTGTCACTTCATGGTGCAACATGGGATTGTCCTAGGTCACGAGATATCTAGGGAAGGGATTAAGGTAGACAAGGCCAAGGTGGAGATCATAGCGAGACTTCCACTTCCGCGATGCGTGAAGGACATTCGGTTCTTTCTTAGGACACGCCGGATTTTATCGTAGGTTCATTAAGGACTTTAGCAAAATTGCTAGACCCCTTACAAACCTTCTAGCTAAAGACGTGTCCTTCATCTTTGATGATAGGTGCCATACTGCATGGGAGAATTGAAAATAGAACTTATCTCTGCTCCTATCATCTCACCTCCGGACTGGTCCAAGCCTTTTGAGATCATGTGCGATGCCTCAGATTTTGCGATAGGTGCTGTCTTAGGACAGCGTAAGGACAGTAAGCAGCACGTGATCTATTATTCGAGTAGGACGCTCAATGACGCCCAAATGAACTATACTACAACCGAGAAGGAATTCTTGGCAGTAGTGTTCGCTTTGGAGAAATTCCGCCCATACCTACTTGGGACCAAGACCACGATTTTCACTGACCATTCTGCTCTTCGATACCTTATGCTTAAAAAAGATGCGAAGGCCCGACTCATTCGTTGGATCCTTCTCCTTCAAGAATTCGATCTCGAAATTCGAGATAAAAAAGGTGTCAAAAATGTCGTAGCTGACCATCTCTCTCGTGTGCCAAACGCACCTTCTGACGAGCTGCCCATCAATGACAATTTTCCCGATGAGCAACTTCTAGCCATCTCTAAGGAGCCATGGTTTGCTGACATAGTAAATTACTTAGTCACAAACCAAACACCACCTAGTTGGGTCCAAACAGGATAGATACCGATTCTTGTCTCAAGTTCGGTATTACATGTGGGAAGATCCTTATCTTTTCAAATATTGTAGCGACCAAATCATTAGGAGATGTGTCCCCGACGAGGAGACTAGAAGCGTGCTAGCTTTTTGTCATGAGTTCGCTTGCGGTGGACATTTTGGTCCCCGCAAAACTGCCGAGAAATTCTGCAAAGTGGCTTTTATTGGCCAACTGTGTTTAGAGACGCATTTGAGTATTGCAAAACTTGCACAAGATGTCAAATGATAGGAAGAATTTCCAAACGAAATATGATGCCCCTAAATCCCATTCTAGAAGTAGAACTTTTCGACGTATGGGGCATTGATTTTATGGGACCCTTCCCTAATT
The DNA here is from genome assembly GCA_038442645.1 of Agave tequilana. NCBI lineage: Eukaryota > Viridiplantae > Streptophyta > Magnoliopsida > Asparagales > Asparagaceae > Agave > Agave tequilana. Next base: position 110,202 of record JAVJIF010015051.1, on the reverse strand, counting down.
CGTTTGGGCACCAGTACATCTTGTTGCCGTAGACTACGTGTCAAGTGGGTAGAAGCTGTCCCTTGCAAGACAAATGACAACAAAGTTGTTGTCAAATTCTTGAAAGATAATATCATCTCACGCTTTGGAATCCCTCGAGCCATCATTAGCGACAATGGCACACATTTTTGCAATAGAACTTTTGAAGCTCTTATGCGAAAATATGCCATTACCACAAGTTGTCTACGCCTTACCATCCTCAAACTAGCGGGCAGGTAGAAGTTTCTAATAGGCAAGTCAAGCTCATTTTGGAGAAGACTGTGAATCAGAATAGGAAGGACTGGTCCACCAAACTGGTGGATGCCCTATGGGCATATAGGACTGCCTTTAAGACGATTCTAGGAATGTCTCCCTACAGACTGGTCTTTGGAAAGGCTTGCCACCTTCCTGTCGAGCTAGAGCACCGGGCCCTTTGGGCAATTAAGCATCTAAATTTCAATTTAGATAAGGCCGGTGAGTTTCGGAAATTACAAATTTCTGAACTAGAGGAGTTGAGGATGATGCATACGAGAATGCGAAGATTGCGAAGGATAGAGTTAGGGTTTTTCACGATAAATTCATCACGAGAAAACTTTTTGTCCAAGGACAAAAAGTTTTACTTTACAACTCTAGACTTCATCTCTTTCCCGGCAAATTGAAGTCAAGATGGACAGGACCATTCATTGTTAAGACGGTGTTTTCCACACGGAGCCATAGAGATCTACGATCCCAAAAATGGCATTCATTCAAGGTAAATGGTCAACGTCTTAAAATCTTTTGGAGTCTGTGCCGGAAGCTAATGCGGCGATGGGTCTTTTTGACCCACTGTATCGGTGATTATATTTCTTTCTGCCAGTTCATGCATCCATACATGACAATGCATGAAACAAGTGTGGGGGAAGGGTATGTAATATAAAAATATAATATATATATTGAAAATATAAAAAAATAATAAAAAAATAAAAAAAAAATTGTTATAAAAAGGATAATACTTTGACTTATTTTTTGAAAGAAATCTAAGTTAGTTTTAAGAATTAGGAAAATCATGATTAGGATTTCTAAAAACTTGGTCAAAATAAATAAATGTTTTAAATTTTAGGTATAGGAGGAGAAATTGAATAAATAATTAGTCTTGATTTTTACCTTAATGAAATGTGCATACTAAATGCATATCTAGGATTCTAAGACAAAGACCTTATGCCTCATAAAAAAAAAAAAAAAAAGAAGAAGAAGAAAAAAATCACCAATTAACTGATACATGTGCCTCAAGAAGCATAAGTATTCATGCCTAAAGGTGAGTAAATAAAATAAAGTCCTTAGTTTTGGGGCCTAGTTCACTCGAATTTGAGTCCGCGGGGTGTTTTCTCACCTGGTGCCCTAAAGCCAACCGGTTTGGGAGTCATCGACTTTAAGTTCGTTACATGGGTGGATTAGAAAGCCTAAGAAGACTAGAAATATAATATATGTATTAACACATCTAATAATCAATTAGTTAGGTATGAGGGCCTCAAGAAGCCTTGATACTTATACGAAAGAAATTAGATGAGCTATACATGCCAAAAAATATATATATATATATATATTAACACATCTAATAGTCAATTAGTTAGGTTAGGGCCTCAAGAAGCCTTGATACTTACACGAAAGAAATTAGATGATGTTATAAAAATAATAAAGAGGCATGAGAGTCCAAGTTAAGGAATTCCTAGATTCACAAGGGTGCGTATGACTTTTGGTAACGAAAAAGACTATTATTAGAAATTCAATTTTAATCTTACCTAAAATGAATAACAATTGACTTTATAAAGACCAGGTTTGAAGAATGAATAAAAATGATAATCCTAAAACTTATAGACTACTTAGTCTCTTCAATAATAATTCAAAATATTTTCCTTTTTATGGATTTTGTGGGTGTAATCCGCTGAAAACCCTCACGAGACAACACTCGTCCTCTAGGGTAACCTAGGGGTTTAACGGCTTGTTGCACATGCTAAGTGCAACCGTGATTCCTACGAAAGTGAGTTAGCTAGGTTAGATTTTCTCTTTCTTTTTGATTTTTACTCGAGGACGAGCAAAAAGATAAGTGTGGGGGTGTGATAGGTAGTGAAAAATGCATATTGTCATCATATATACCATCACATTTGCACATTTATTCATATTATAATGCATATTTATTAATATTTCGTTATTTAATGTGTGCAGGCCTCGAAGTATTATTTTAATAAGAAATAAAGCTTAAAGAGCCCAAAAGCCCAGATCCAAGCCCATGTTTGAAGCCCAGGTGCAAAAGCGCAATTACAAGAAGTCAAAATGCAAATACATGGGCTAAAAGTTGCAAATATCAGAGATAAGGGAAGGATAGAATTTTTATCCAACCCTAAACACCTGCAGGATGAGGATGAAAACCCTAGATAAGAAGGAAAATTCGTGGGAGGAGATTTGAAGAAATCTGGTTTAAGGGTAACTTGATTACTAAGTTATCTCGAAACTCCAGATTAAAAGGCCAGGATACAACTTCTAGAAGCAGGTGCCCACATGGACGGACCAGGAGAGGCCACGCGCCAAAGCACGCGGCCAGAAGCCACAAAAGTGCCGCGGACGCTCGGCAAGGCGCGGCAAAGTGGATGAGTCTGACTCCCAGATTTCGTCTACAACTTCATCCGGGACTCTATCTTCTTCTGCACTATAAATATCCCTGCAAAGTGCAACGTACGGGGCATGCAGAGACGACTAGGTTTTTCATTAGCTATTTTTCTAAATTTCTGCACAAGTTGTAATTTTTATTTCATGCTCGTTGTGAGAAGAAGGAGACGATTGTGTAACCGGAGATTCATCTGAAATAAAGGTCACTCTTTTGTTCTCTTTTAATTTCTGCAAATTTTATTTCTTTTTGTGATCTCTTTGATTTTCAATCTGTGATCGCTTCTGGTTTGCTTTTTTCTTTATTTCCTTGCACTCCTTCTCATTAAATAAAAAAAAAATAAATAATTTGAAAAAAAAATAATGAAGAACTAATTCTCTCTAGTGGTTTGCTGAGATTCTTAAAGCAACCCTAGAGCAGTTAAGTCTAGATCGGATTAATGAACATCTATAGAAACCCTAGGGTTAAAAACAACTTTTCTTGAAGATTAAACAAATACCTAGAATTCCTAATATAGGTTGCATATTAAAAAGACCTCTCATGACTTCAAACTTAAGAACTAGGACGGCATAAATTTAAGATTCGTCTTTTTTTAGGCTTGTACTTAGATGTTAGGATGAACCATAGTTTGGCTTTTAATAATGTAACTTTGCTAGAAGTCTAGTATTGATTTTTCTTGCTTGAATTATTTGTAATGACCTAGGGAGAATCATATCAATCTTAAGATGAAGATCAAGCTCCTTAACTTGCAATAGGGTTGTGGTAGAAGATCAACAAAAACCACGTCTTTAATCTCATATTTTCATCACCAATCTAATCTCTCTTTTCTACTTGAAGCATACAGAGGAATCGAGTCGAAAAGCTTTCATCGCATCCTTCCCTGAGGATCACGACCCGCTTGAGCCCTTGCTACAGCGGATTCGCATTGAGACTAAGAATTCTGAACTCTCTTTCAATCGATAAAATCTCAATCACATACTCTCAATCTTAATAAATTAAATTATACAATATCAAAGTTTCAAACTTTATACACTATGAATTAGAAAAATTAGATTTAGATATAGAATAAAAATACAAACTGTAGTAGTATTTCTAAAATAGTTTAAGATCCACCTGTTGGATCGGTATGAATTTTGAATATGATATTTTAAATGAACGTACACATACTATAAAAAATTTAGATCGATCAGACAAGCAGATGTCCAGAAAAAATGAAAATAAAATCCTATAAAAATAAAGAAAAAAATTCAGATCATTGTACCGAAGTGACTTTTCTCCTTGTCAATGATCCTATATCTTCTTAAAGTGTTCACGCTGTTAACATGTTGTAGAGAGAATTTCGAAGTAAGAGAGAAAGTGCAGAGAGAGAGAAAGGAGGCTGCGAACTTCTGAGTTCATGAACTCTTATTTATAATAGTCTTTCTAGAGTTAAAAAAAAACCTAAGATACAATCTAACTTTAGATCTAGTCTAACATTCCATAGAAGATTCCTACTTTTAGTTAAGCACAATCACATAATGAAATAGTAGTTGCAACAAAATATTCTTTTGAGAAATACAAATAGAAATATTATAAAATCAATCTCCACACGTGAGCCTCCCGAGAATTTCAAATTGCCGGTCCTGCAAAACAATATGTTCTCACTTCCTAAGAATTTCAAATTGTTAGGGCCTGCAAAACAACACGTTCTCACTTTTATTGGGCTAGCAAAAGGATCGGAGGTTCATTTATGAGGCTAATATATCCTTCTCTAAGGCCTACACGTAGGAGTGCGAAACGGGTCATGTCCGTCTAGAACCCGCTTGGCTGGGCAAAAACCAAATCATCGTTGTTTAATCGGTGACCCAGCCAGGCCCGTTCCCCTTTAGGGGACTCGGTCACGGCCTGGTTACCGCCCGGTTTGGGCCTGGCCAAACCCAGGCAATCATTAAAAAAAGATTATTAAAAATCCAAAAAAAATGGATTTTTAATTATAATTTAAAAATTGTTAAAAAATCTCAAAAATGAAAAAATTACAAAATTGCGACAACTTGGAAATGAAAATGTAATTTTTTATTAATAATTCAATAAACTGGATAAATTGATGCAAATATAATTGAAGTTTAAATTAAAAAATATTTAGAAATTTATCATTCATATTTAAAAATTTAGAAGAAAGTGTTAAAATGTAATTTATTTTGCAAGAAATTCAATAATTTGACCAATATATCGGTTGTGGGGCTATTGTAAAAAAGTTAAAATAACCCCCCAATGACTAATTTTTCCTTCATAAAGCCATTGGGTTTTTTTTTTGTAGCAAAATTTCAAAATACCCCACCCGGCCCAACACGACCGGACTCTGCCCGGCCTGAAATAAGCTCGGGCGCAGCAAAGGTTCAATCTGAGCTGAAAAGAGCATGTGTACGGCACGGCATGCCCGTGCCGTGGGCCATAATCTGCCAACCTGGGCACACCTCGTTGAAACAGGCCGGGTCACCCGAAATAGGTCTAGCCCCTGGTCCCCGAGGTGGGCCAGGCCCGTGCCAACCCAGGTCGGGTCCATACAGGTTGGCGGGTGTAACGCCCCTGTTTTCCACACACAAGCTGATGTTTGGGAGGAAACTTTAGAGATGTTATAATATGACACATAACTCTGGCTAGTATGAATATACAGTAGGAAATAAATCAACAAGGGTAGAACCCTACGTGGGAACGAAATACATGACATAAATATATATATATATATGTGTGTGTGTGTGTGTATTATATATATATATATATATATATATATATATATATATATATATATATATATATATATATATATATATATATATATATATATATATATATATATATATGAAGAGTCTCATCAGAAGAAATTCACACTAAATCTGAAACATACATATCATCAACTCAGGCACTCTCGGCCTCAAGGTAAAGTATCACCATATACAATACCAAAATGGATACATGTATACAAAAAGGAGAAACCATACAATGGAACACTCTATCTATCAGATGTAACAATGGCTACTCTGAGCCCTCGTCACTCAGCGCCTTTCCGAGCAAGCTTTGAACCTCCTGAAAAGTAATAATCTATGAGCGTTAGAATGCCAACAAGTCTACCTCAAATGGTTACCTTCTGACCATGCTTCTGAGGCTGACTCAGTATTAGGTCGAAGAGGTAACTACAAGAAGTTCACAAATACATATAAAAAACATATAACATGAAAAAAAATATGATAGACATAAGCATGGTAATAACAATAACCAACATGGATATGCGTGGCACGATACTTAATACCCGGCCAAGTCTCAAGTGATATCACCATACATAATATTTATAAACAGTAGTTAAACATCCTTCGCATTCTCCTTCCCCTACGAAGATAATCATTCATGTTCTCCGGCTCTTACGAATGTCAATATTCATGTTCTCCCCCTCCTATGAATAATCTCATTCACGCACTCTCCCTCCTATGAATGAATCTCAATATGAAAACATAAATCATCACCCAATTCAATTCATGAAATACAAAAGATGAACCATATCATATGTCATGCTTTATGAATTTAACAAGTCCAATATACATGTTTAATAACTAACATGCCCATGATGAATACATATGAATCTCATCCAAAAAAAAAACCAAGCATGGTATCAACAGAAACATTTTAGTAATACAAATCTTAAAATTTTAGTTCTTCTATTCCCTAAATCTAGTAAAAATGACATTTTTATGGGATTACATCATTCTAGATTCACATGGAGGTATATTACAAGTTACGGGATGCACATATATTAATCTTAGCCAACTCTAAGCATGAAATCAAATAAAAATTACGGATCTATTCATGGGTAAACTCCTAACCATCAAGAACATAGCAAGGGCAACCATAGGAGAAAGACTTGTCTTAGCCAAGCAAGAAGAGGTGACTCAGAAGTGAGGGTGCTGGTGGGAAAGTCCTTCTAGCTGATCTTCTCTCCAAGTGAAAGAAATCCCCAAAATTTTCTTCTTCAACCTCCTTCTCTAGTTACTTCTCTCTCTAATTATTCTCTCTCTCTCTCTCTAAGTTTCTACCTGGGCTCTCGAGAGGAAAAGAGCTGGGAGAATAAAAGAAAATTCTCAAAAAAAATATCCCAAAGTTTGTATATATATGATAGGAGAATCAGAGTTGTGCTCCAATCAAAACACAGCTCTACCGCATAGATTAGTCGATTGATAAAATCTATCAGTCACCAATGGCTAGTAAGTCGGTTCAATTAGTCGACTGGTGATGCGCGTATTCGAATGGCAAGTGTACCAATTGTTCTCAAGTAATATAGTAGTGAGTGTTGTGCGCAGCGGGTTCGGAAGAAAAACACAACAACCACCCTTGAGGAACCCGCCCTCCTGGCGGAGACTCGATGCAGCCGGAGAAACAACCAACGCAACAGGGACAACAACCAACAGAGAAAAGCAATCAACGCACAAATTTAACGAGGTTCGGCCACGTGCCTACGTCCTCGGGGCAAGGGAGAGAGAGATCTTTATTGATTCAACAATCAATACAACTAATACAAGAGAGAAACTTGAGGGAGGCAAGGGATTCTTTGTAATACAATACATGAGGCCTCTAGCCTCTATTTATAGCCACAGAGTCCTGAATTTATAGAAACCCAGGTTGGATTCAATCCCATCCAGAAAAGGAACTCGAATCCTAAAAGGAAAGTCCAGCCGCGCCTGTCGGTTGACCGACCCATGCCACGGTCGACCGGCCCGGTCGACCGCGCCTACCCGAGAGCAGAGCCACTTCAGTCGGTCGACCGGGGCCGGTCGACCGCTCCTTCCTGTGCACGCCCGTGCACGCTGGTCGACCGGGCCGGTCGACCGGCCTCCTCCACCGGTCGACCGGGAGCACTTCTGGCTTGCTCCATGCGCCGTCTCTCCCTCCATTGTCGTCCGATCTCTGTGCTACCTTCTTCATCTCTTCTATCTCCTTTCTCCCACAATTCTCCACCTCGGTGAAGATTTTTCAAATCTGAGCCGATCTCCAACGAACTCCAGTCTAACACCTGGCGAAATCGACACATGATCTCGGAGAAATTGACAAACGATCTCGGCTTACACGCTCTGGACAAAATCGACACACGATCTCGGTGAAATCGACACATGATCTCGGCTTGGAATCTGTAGCTCAGCTATCCACTGGAATGCACCACACATGCCTTCCCTATACTTCACCTTAGGAGAACTTCCATACATGCCGATCACCGAACGTGGCTCCTACTCCGCAACTTCACGACCTCACGAAGAACTCATCATGAGCCAACACTGACTCTCCAACTGACTAGCTCTATCTAGTCTACATGTCTTCAGCTGACGGTCCAACCAAGTCTGAGTAGAGCACACCGAACACCATCATCGGCTTCAACAACTGGATGCACACCACTCCTTATGTAAGCTCCACATCTTCTCACCAGAAGATCAACTTGTTCATCGAGATCACAACACCTCACCTCTACGAAGTCCAACTGGCCACAACACTTCACCTCTACGTGAAGTCTCTCCACCTCTACGTGAAGCTCTAATCGGCCACAACTCTTCACCTCTACGTGAAGTTCCAATCAGCTTCTCGAGAACCCAAACAGCTTTATACGGGTTGCATCACCAAATAGCTGCGCCTTTATGTCTGCCTACGTACCTTGCCCAAGGGATCAAGGCAACCGTAGTTCATTCAAATGAGCTCCATCAAGCTCAAGCACTTGTACCTGAATCTGCAGCAGCGAACCTATCTGGCTGAGTCATATGAACCTCCTCACGACCATCATGGAGAACGACAGCCTTTAACTTGAGCTTGTCGCAATCACAAGCTGAGATTCATGCTTCTTTACCCACGAGCGTGGTTTTACCTTGGTTCCAATGGATGCAAACAACTCGACATCCTCAACAATGTCTTCAACCTATTCAGCATCAACCTTGGCTACATGATCTCCACCCGGTGTCACATCCGGTGAAGTCTTCTCTGATGCAGAACCAACTAGAGATGGTGGAGTAGCATCAACCTCCACCCGCTGCGATACTTCCTTGGTCTCCGTCCTCTCCACCTGCTGAGAGACGGTAGACTTCAACATTGAAGTCTCTTTAAATGTGACATGCCTACTCAACATGATCTTCTTGTTTTTCGGGTCCCACAACCTGTAGCCATTCCTTTTGACACCCAAAAACACAAGCCTCTTTGCTCGCGGATTCACCTTGCCATTCTTGGCACTGAAGTAGGTCGGACTTCCAAATTCACGCAGCAAACCATGATCTTGAGTAGCTTTCCCAGACCAAATTTTCAATGGAGCTTTACCTTCTATCGCAGTCGATCTATTCATGAGATGGCTAGCATACACAATCGCCTCAGCCCAAAATGATTTGTCTAATCCTGCATTAGATAACAACCACCGAACCTTCTCCAGCAAGAAACGGTTTACTTTCTTAGCCAACCCATTTAACCTTTTGTGAAGTGAGTACAAATACCATTGTTCTGGCCAAATCGTAGGAATTGGTACATGTCTCTTTTAACATTATCAAACTGTAGCTCCTTGATCTTCCTACCTATCTGCTTCTCCATTCTTCCTCTCCACTCCTTTGTTTCATGGGATATATCCAACAATGCCTAGATAAACTATCAACAAAAGAGACAAAGTACCTGTGACCTCCAAGCGATGCAGTCTTAGCAGGTCCCCAAACGCTTACGTGAACACAATCAAGAAGACCTTCTGAGCGGTGAGTACTAGTGCTAAATTTCACCTTCTTCTTGTCCAGAACGCTGTGTTCACCTTCCAAATTGCAGGTAGCAGCACCTTCCATTGATCCCTTCTTTGTAGGAGCTCGCAAAGACTTTTCTCCTCCCTGTCCGACCTTCACCTGCCAGACCTTCTTACAACCATCATCTAAAGAACTAGAAGTCTCCACCTGACCTGTAACCGTACTACCCTTCAAGTAGTAGAGATTGTCCGGCGGACGCCCTTCATCATCACCATCGAGCCTTTGATCATCTTGAGAACACCATCTCGAACAGATATCACCAGACCCAATGCTTCCAAAGCACCAACAGAGATAAGATTCCTTTTGAGTTGAGGTACATACCTCACCTCCTTCAATTCTCGTACTATCCCATCATCCATCTTGATACGGACTGTACCCATCCCTTCTATATTGTACGGATGGTCATCCCCCATGACCGTGTAACATCCATCCAGCTTCTCAAAGCTAGAAAACGAGCCCTGTTCGGGCACACATGATAGGTGGCTCCGCTATCCAAGATCCACTCAGCATTATCTGAGTTACAAACAGTAAGGGTAGTAACAGAGAGAGAATACCGATGAGTTCGAGTCTGATCATCTGCATGTGAGGTACTGCCTTGAGTATTGACCACCTTTGCAAGATTTTCCTCAGTCTTAGACTCCACCTTCTTACCTTTGGCCTTCGGGCATTCAGCTTTCCAGTGTCCTAGTTCCTTGCACAAGGCACACTGATTCTTCTTTAGATTTCTGAAGCCTGATCTGGACTTTAATCTCTCCCGATCGTCTCTTCCCTTCCTATTGGAACTTCTGCCTCTTACCTCCAATGCCTCTGCTGTTGTGCTTCCTGAAGAAGACAGTCGGTCCTGTCTCCTTGCTTCATAACTCACAAGTGCAGCAGATACCTCATCGTAGTTAAGGGATTGTCTACCATTGAGAAAAGTAAGAGTAAAGGCCTCATACTCTCCCTAGGAAGAGAGTTCAAAAGAATTACCGCCTTATCCTCTTCACCAGTCTCCACATCTACATTAACTAGATCTGTAAGAAGCTTCGCGTAGCGGTTCAAGTGTTCATTGATGGAGCATCTTCTTTGCATCTGAAACCCATAAAGCTTACTCTTCAACTGCAATCGCGATTCTATGCTCTTCGTCAGATACTTCTTTTCCAGGATCTTCCACAGCTGCCTCGCAGATGTCTTATGCAACACCTGATACTTGATGTCTTGTGTCAGACAAGACCTGATCAAGCCACACGCTAAACGATTCATCTTGTCCCAATATTCTTCCGTTATTGATGCGCGCTTCTTCTCCAACCGTAGAGTGTCTTTGAGGTTTGATGCCGTCAGCGCATCCATAACCTCATACCTCCACATACCAAAATTGTTCGTCCCGCTGAACTTCACCACATCAATCCTTGGATGTGGATTCATCGATCTCACTGATGTACTTTCTCCAGCCATTTCCTCAACTGATTCCTCAAATCAATGTGGAAACAAACGGAGTTAGATAAAATAAACTAGATAAAGGCAGGATCTTTACCTCCACGCGAAACCCTTGAAGAGTTTCCGAAGCTATCTACTCCACCAACTTGATTCCTCGAGCAATCTTTGTAAGTTCACCTAGAGGGGGTGAATAGGTGATGGCTAATCTAATGGTCACTTAATGCCTAATGATGCGGAAGCTAAAACAATTTTGACCAATTAAAACTTCTTACACTAAACACCACGTATAACCAAAGAGTGTTGCCGAATTCCCCGTGAAGGGCTCTGGACAAACTCCTCTAGATTCCCCTTGAATGGGTTGAGGTGCCGCGTTGGCTCTCTTGTTGAATACAAGTGTTAGTCAACAATCCCAAGCAAGTATATCAATTAAGCACAATGTATATCAAGCATGTAAATGATAAAGACAATAATTGAATGCAAGATATAACAAGAGACAAAGAGAGAGAGAGAGAGAGAGAGAGAGAGAGAGAGAGAGAGAGAGAGAGAGAGAGAAAAGGTAATCACAAACACAAAGGGTTTGTTTTGAGGTTCGAGCACACTTGCTCTACATCCCCGCCTTCGACACACGAAGGATTTCCACTATGCAAGATCCCACTGGATCTCTCCTCGGTGCCGCAACACTGATTGGTCGCTAATGTTGCATATTTAATATCATACTTATTTTAGAATAAAAGCCTGTATTGTCCTAATTAATTGCTTAATTTATTTGCAGGCCCATTCTTTAAGGAGATGAAGAGAAATGAGCCCAAAGCCCACCAAAATTCTGAATTAAATCAGAATTAATTCACACTCAGTAAATCAGGACAAAATCAAGAAGTTGAAAACTGGTTGAGAAGAATCCTCTCAGAATCGATCGGTGAAGCAAAGATCAAGCAAGTTTGATTCAGATTCTGACTGGATACATTTTAGTATTTGAATCATAACTTTTGCTAAAGAATCTCAATTCTAATGATTCAAGATGATCCAGAAAACAGACTGACAGAGCTACAACTCTTATGTTGATCATTATTTCTAATTCTGTCAGTTGTTAAGTGATATTCAGCAATCAACACGCCAACAAACTGCAGATCAGAACTGAATATCCACCTCTACCCTCTCCATTTCTCCTATAAATACCTGCACTCAAAGGCAAAAGAGAGGTGAAGGCAGATTAGGATTTAGCCTAGTTTTAATTCTTTGTAGTTTAGGTTTTTCTTTTCTTGTTATGTAATTTGGATGTAACTTAGGGTAGAAGAAGATTCATGTAAGTAAGAGAGAGAGGCTGAAGTTGAGAGTGACACCGACGATGTATCCTCCTCCTTTCTTTCATGGTTTCAGTAAGCAATAAAGGTAACATTTGTTTATGTTTGTATCTTTACTTTCGTTTTGTTTTGCTTTCCTCTTCCTCCTTCTACTTTACCTTGGTTGTGTTTGATTGAGTGTACAAGTGAATTCCAAAGCAAGTAGAACTAAGCTACGTGAGAGCCAGCGATAGTTCATGAAGACGTTCTCCTCTTCCAAGCTCGCATCACTTCGTACTTCATATGCTTGACGATATAATGTGCACGGGGACCGAGCTCGAGCTTATGATCTATGCGTTGAACGCCTCCGAAGCAAAAAGGTAGAACTTGCAAAAAGGTTTTCAAGTAAGTCATCACTCAACCTTGGTAAGTATCTCTTTACTTTTCTTTACTTCTTTTCTTTTCTTTCTTAGTTTAGATCACCAACCACTTCTTTCAAATCGTTTTCATTCTTCTTTCCACTTCATTGTACATAGTCGTTTTCTTGTTTTCTGATTTGTCCACCTTCTTCATCTCTCGCTTTCTTCTTAACTTTAACATAACTTTCTTTTCTTTTTGTTAACTTAAAACAGAGAAGAACTATCGTTTTGTTTTCTTAATGATTTCAATAAAAAAAACCTGTAAAGCTTCCATCGCAAACCCTCCTTGTGGATCACGACCCGCATAGCCACTTGCTATAGCGGAAGTATTGAGCACTTGCACATTCTCTTTTTAAGTTCTATAATCTCGTATTTTTTGTGCAGGTTAGCCTCAATCAAATTTTGGCGCCGTTGCCGGGGAGGGTAAAACGGTTTTTATTGAAATCTGAATTTTTTTTGAATCTTTTCTAGAACTAAACGAATTTTCTTCTCTGTTGCAGGTTACAGGGCAAGCAAAGCTAAAATTTAAGGTTGCAGTAACATATAAGTGGCCTTGGGCCTTTGCTATAGAAAGCAGAGACCAAGGGCCCTCTGAATTGCCGCATTTTCACGGCAAAAGCCGCGGATCCGCGGCAAGGACGAGTTGACTACTAACAGATTTTTGCAGGGCTGCTAGCTTTGCAAATTATAGTTTTCTGCAATTATTTATTTCTTATATGCCATCACAAAAACCTGCTAATAATCAACAGTAAAAAGTTTGTTGCAAAAGTTAAAAATTGATTAGACGTTTGCATTTTAGGCACGCGTTCTTTTCAATTCATTTATTTTTTTTATTGTTGAAGAGTGCTGGAGACAAGGTATGTAAGCATAGCATATAGCATAGGAAACATTCTTGGGTGATATTTGCTTTTGAATGTTACTTTCTTTATCTTGCACACCTTGCACAAAATCATCTTAAGGGCACTAACCCATAACAAGATAAGGTGGGGATTTAATCACCCTTCCTTAGCCCAAAAATCAGAATCCAAGCACTCACTAACCCAAGCCTAACCTAAAATCGAGTAGACGTTGGCCCTAGGGACATCTCAGACTCAATTAGGAGATTATCCTAAGGGGGAAAAATGTTGGAATCTAACTCCTGCAAAATCAGTGTCTAGGAAAGGGATTGAGGGCCGAAAGCCCGAAGGTTGGTGGTTATTTAATTAAGGAACGTCTTTGACGGAAAACCTCCCACCAACCTTGCCCTGACCTGGCTGATTAGCTTGTGGTTAAAGTCTACATTAGACCTCCCGTGGACAGTCTAACCAGTTAGGAGTCGTCTAGGTCTAGGTCTACCCTAACTTAGGTTAGAATTTTTTTCTTGTTTGTTTATTTGTTTGTTTTTCTTTCTTTTTGTTTGTATTCCATTGTGTGATATGGCTTATAATAATTTTTTTTCAACTATAATAATAATCCATATTACACATCAAACTCTTTTTCGGATATTACCAACCCGGCATATCATGACTTTAACCAACCTAGTGTGCCGGATTGGTCTTATCCGAATCAATATGACCCATACCCCCCATCTAATAACTATAATTTCCATAATGATTTCAACTCTTCACCGAGTCAGTGGGGATTCAACTCCCCCGAGCATAATTTCCAACCACCTTGCCCTCCTTCTCCACCCAGTCCACATTATGTTCAAGATTCATACTCAGTTCCACCCGTCCAAAATAGGAAACCATCAATTTTGGAACGGAGTATGCGTGAGTCCAAACACAAATCCCAAAATCTGATGGACTCACAATTTCAATACCACTTCCAAGACAACTCTTCATCTTTTCATCAAAACAATGAACCCATCAATTATGAAAAGATGCTAGAAGCCATGACTCATGCTCAAAATGCTAGAAATCGTGACATAGATATGATGGTCGAATCTCTACGTTCCCACCGTCCTGATGTCACTTACCATTCTGTTAGAGCCAAAGAGTCATGTTGTTTTGGAAATCAAGATTCTATTTCAGAACAACCATTTGAACTTACCCAAACTCCAAATTTTGAAAAAGATATTGACAGTTTGGCAAGTTATTCCTTTCATGAAATAGAACTTGAGAATGAATATGATCTTGAACCCCAACTTAGTGATTCAATGCTTCTTCCTGATTCAATAATGACTCCGGTATCTTCACCTGATTCGATCTTTTCCCCGAGTCAACATTGGATCCTGTACCAATCCATAATGAAATTGAATCACCCATCTGTGAGGATCATATTGAACTTGACCAATTATACACTCTTGAAGATCCTATTGACAATTGGCAAGGTCTCAATTTTTTGATATTGAAGTCAATGAGATATGTGACCTAGATTCTCATATCTGTGATCCAGTTCAACTTTCTGAATCAATCTTGACTCCTGTTGTGTTACCAAACTTGAGTAATGTTTTAGAGTCAGTTTTGATTCCTCCACCTATCATTCATGAACTGGAATCACCCACATTAAGTCACATTCCATTGTTAGAAAATGCATGTGGACTGGAGTTTCAATTTCTTGACTTGGACCCAATTTCTGAACCTATTTCGACTCCTGAACCTTTACTTGACTTAAGTCACCTTCCTGAGTCGGTATTAGTTCCTGTCCTTCCTGAGTCCAAGTCAACTGTTCTATCATTTCATACTCCATTCTGGGACGAGGCGGTTGACAAATTTGACTCCGAAATCAATTATGGAATTTGGAAATTAGATGGGGTTAATTTTTAATAAAAATCCTTCATGGATATATCTTTTTAATGGGTTATATTAAAGATAGTGCTGGTGGGTTCCTCCGAGACCCAAGAAAAGTTGATTGGGCCACGTTTCGTGGACCAATTAGACCACCACCAGAACCACCACCTTAAGGTAACCTTTTCCTTCCCTTTCTTCTTTTTCATGCATCTATGCATTAATTCATACATTGAGGACAATGCATGAGATAGGTGTGGGGGAGGGTCTAACATAACTTTTCTTTTTTTAAAAAAAATAATAATAATAAATAAAAAAAATTGACATTTTTCTTTACTTTTAAAAACTTTTTGAAAAATAGAAACAATATTTTGACTTATTTTTGTAAGAAATTAAGTTAATTTTAAGGAATAGGAAAATCCAAATTAGGATTTCTTATACTTGGTCAAAAGAAGATTATTTGTTTGATTTTTAGAGTTAGGAAGATAATTTGTCAAAGTAATTTGGTCTTGATCTTTACCTGGATGAAATATGCACACTTCATACACTTACACACTTAGGGTTCAAAAACAAAGATTCTTATGCCTTATAAAAAAAATATATATATAAAAAATAAATAAGTCTAATTATTGATTAGCTAGGTGCTTTGGCCTAAGCAAGCCTTAGTATTTATGCGAAAGATAATTAGATAAGTTTGAAAAAAAATGAATAAGTCTAATTATTGATTAGCTAGGTGCTTTGGCCTAAGCAAGCCTTAGTATTTATGCGAAAGATGATTAGATCCTCTGATTAAGCTGGGTATCTGTGCCTAATAAAGCATGAGTATTCACGCCTAAAAGAGGTTCATATAATAAAATCCTTAGTTTTGTGGCCTTGTCTGCTCGAGTCCTTAAGTCCTAGGGGTGTCTTCTCACCTGGTGCCCTAAGACCGTTTGGTTTGGGAGTCATCGATTAGAGGCTCGTTACATGGGCAGATTAGAAAGCCTAATAGAACTAAGGAATAATACCACAAAAAAAAGTATATATATAAATAAATAAGGCATAAGAGTTAGAGTTAATGAACCCTTAGTCAAAATTTTCACAGTCACAAGGTGCATATGACTTAGGGTAAAGTAATAGACTAGATGAGAAGTACAATTTGACTCCTTACTTTGATTGATAACAATTTTTTAAATAGAGACTAAGTTTAGGAATGAAAGATTCGGTTTTCCTATAACTTATAGATTGCTTAGATCTTACAATCATATTTCAAATATTTTTCTCTTTCAAAATGCTTTTCAAAAATACTAACTCTTTATTTCCCTTTCTTTATGGATTTTGTGGGTGCAATCCGCTGAAAACCCTCACGAGACAAAACTCGTCCTCTAGGGGGAACCTAGAGGTTTAACGGCTTGTTGCACATGCTCAGTGCAATCGCGCGACCTGCGAAAGTGGTCTAATAATCCTTAGTATAGTTTAGTTGTTTTGCTCGAGGACGAGCAAAAGATAGGTATGGGGGTGTGATTGGTCGCTAATGTTGCATATTTAATATCATACTTATTTTAGAATAAAAGCCTGTATTGTCCTAATTAATTGCTTAATTTATTTGCAGGCCCATTCTTTAAGGAGATGAAGAGAAATGAGCCCAAAGCCCACCAAAATTCTGAATTAAATCAGAATTAATTCACACTCAGTAAATCAGGACAAAATCAAGAAGTTGAAAACTGGTTGAGAAGAATCCTCTCAGAATCGATCGGTTGAAGCAAAGATCAAGCAAGTTTGATTCAGATTCTGACTGGATACATTTTAGTATTTGAATCATAACTTTTGCTAAAGAATCTCAATTCTAATGATTCAAGATGATCCAGAAAACAGACTGACAGAGCTACAACTCTTATGTTGATCATTATTTCTAATTCTGTCAGTTGTTAAGTGATATTCAGCAATCAACACGCCAACAAACTGCAGATCAGAACTGAATATCCACCTCTACCCTCTCCATTTCTCCTATAAATACCTGCACTCAAAGGCAAAAGAGAGGTGAAGGCAGATTAGGATTTAGCCTAGTTTTAATTCTTTGTAGTTTAGGTTTTTCTTTTCTTGTTATGTAATTTGGATGTAACTTAGGGTAGAAGAAGATTCATGTAAGTAAGAGAGAGAGGCTGAAGTTGAGAGTGACACCGACGATGTATCCTCCTCCTTTCTTTCATGGTTTCAGTAAGCAATAAAGGTAACATTTGTTTATGTTTGTATCTTTACTTTCCGTTTTGTTTTGCTTTCCTCTTCCTCCTTCTACTTTACCTTGGTTGTGTTTGATTGAGTGTACAAGTGAATTCCAAAGCAAGTAGAACTAAGCTACGTGAGAGCCAGCGATAGTTCATGAAGACGTTCTCCTCTTCCAAGCTCGCATCACTTCGTACTTCATATGCTTGACGATATAATGTGCACGGGGACCGAGCTCGAGCTTATGATCTATGCGTTGAACGCCTCCGAAGCAAAAAGGTAGAACTTGCAAAAAGGTTTTCAAGTAAGTCATCACTCAACCTTGGTAAGTATCTCTTTACTTTTCTTTACTTCTTTTCTTTTCTTTCTTAGTTTAGATCACCAACCACTTCTTTCAAATCGTTTTCATTCTTCTTTCCACTTCATTGTACATAGTCGTTTTTCTTGTTTTCTGATTTGTCCACCTTCTTCATCTCTCGCTTTCTTCTTAACTTTAACATAACTTTCTTTTTCTTTTTGTTAACTTAAAAACAGAGAAGAACTATCGTTTTGTTTTCTTAATGATTTCAATAAAAAAAACCTGTAAAGCTTCCATCGCAAACCCTCCTTGTGGATCACGACCCGCATAGCCACTTGCTATAGCGGAAGTATTGAGCACTTGCACATTCTCTTTTTAAGTTCTATAATCTCGTATTTTTTGTGCAGGTTAGCCTCAATCAAACACCTACAAGCCCTCGGACTCCCTAGTCCCGTACACACGCAAGCTCACTAACTCGCCGAGGCCGCACCTCAAACCACCGAGTTCACATAAGAACTCTAAACCACCACGAGCACACTTGCCCGTTTCCTCAAAGTACAAGAATGAAATATCTTGGTGATCTAAACACTTTGGTCACCAATAAAAGCTCTCACTGCAACACTCCTATAGGATGAGTATGTCTATGAATTGCTCAAGTGTTTGTGTGAGAAAAACAAGGAAAGAGATGGTGGAGGAAAACTCAAAGAATCTCTTTTAATACACTCTACATAAAATCTTCCCTTTTGATTGGAAGTATTTGCACTCAAATATGTGGAGAAAACTCTTTTAAAAGGATGGGAAAAACTGGCTCAAAGCTCTCCTAAAATCTTGGCTCAAAACAATGACCAAACCCCCAAATTTATAGGCCAGAAAATATAGCCGTTGGGGTCTGTCAGGCCTGCCGGTCGACCCGGCCGGTCGACCCACAACGGTCAAAAATCCGACCGTTGGAGCCTCCTGTCGACCCGCCCGGTCGACCCAAAAGAACAGAGAGCACTGCTCTCAGTTCCGGTCGACCCGCCCGGTCGACCCGCGCACTGAACTGCCAGACGTGCACGGTATTGTGCACGTCGGTCGACCCGCCCGGTCGACCTGCCCTTGGTTCCGGTCGACCCGCCCGGTCGACCCGTAAGCCAGTTCTGGGTCAGCACTTGGAGAAAAATGTTGGTCTTTTGGCTTTCATAAAAATCCCATAAAATACATAAAAATCTACAAAAATAGTTTAACCAATATACTTTGATATACAAACATGCTTGCACAAAATCAAGGCATGTTATAAAAGATTTGGACTATGGAAATATTTGGCTCATGTGAAAACTTGTATTTTCCAAAAAACTTATTTTTCAAAACTCTTCATCAAATACAAAAACAAGATATACTTTTAAAGCATAGTGTGTATAGATATGATCCACTACACAATAAAGATGAAATATCTATATTTTTGGCATTAAGCATAAACTTGGTTTTGGTTGAAAGATGTAAACATGAATATCAAAAACCAAATAGTATTTTGTCACAAAGAAAAATCTTTTCTAAACTAAAAAATCTTTTATGAAAACAATTCTATCAAGAGTGTGTGTGTATATGTACTTGAGCAATCCACCAACTACTCTATACTTTACATTTTAACTAAAAACAAAAATCTTATACCTAGACACAAGTCTTGATCTTGAAGTCTTCCCTTGAAGTCTTCTCATCCTCTTGACTTGGTCCAAGTGCAATCCAACGAGCTCAACAAATTGATGTGGTCTTGATGCATAGGCTCGTGAATCAACCGGTGCTAGCTCCAAAACTTGTCTTAAAATCCTTTGTTGAAGCTCCACACCTACTAAGATCTTGATAATGAATCTGTCACTAATTAAACACAAGATCATTAGTATTATAACTTCATGAGCTAATCATCATTAAAACTAGAGTGATGGGCCTTTGGGCCAACAATCTCCCCCTTTTTGATGATGACAAAACTCATGAAGTTATATATGCATGGATTAAAGTAAAGCTTCAAAGAAGCTCCCTCTTAACTCATGCATACCAAATAAACAATAGATATGGCAATGAGGCACATGAATATGTATGCAAGTATGGAGATAAAACATGCAACAAGCATAAATCAAAATCTTTTTCTCCTATTTGCAATACAAAAATATATATGCATAAACATAAATCTTATTCAACCATGCATATAAACTCAAAATCTTTCTCCCCCTTTTTGTCAATCATCAACAAAGGGTTCAAAGTGAAATCAAATCAAACAAATTTTTCTCCCCCGTTTTGTCAAAAACAAAGAGATCAAGAAGGGGTAAAACAAATCAATCAATAAAAATTTATATGCGATATACATTCATGAAGAGGAAGACGCTAAGTTAGCTTCCCTACACATATTCATTACATGAAGAAGGGATGACAAGCCCTAACTCACATAACACATATTATGTAATGCATAAGAGGAGATGTGAAGCTCCCCCTACACACGTATATCATATAAAGAAGAGTTGTCAAGCTCCTCAATTTATAATATACTCAACATGAATCTATATGTAAGAGAGATGTTAAGCTCTCCTTGCATATAGGCAATACAAATCAAAAATTTTGAATTTCTCTTATCAAACAAAATTTTGAATTCTCTCGATAAAACAAATTTTGAATTTTGATATCAATTTTGAAAATGATCAATTGTAAAATAGTGATCAATAATAAGGTAATGATCAACCATATTGATACCAATTTAAAAACTAATGCATAAGCTTGAAAAATAAGATTTGAATTTAGCTTAGCATTAATAACCTTTGTGCTTTAAATATGTAAGACAATTTTAACTAGGCACAAATATCACATATATGTATGAAAAGGGAATACCAATAGAAATTGATATAATTTGAATTTGAAAGCATACATACATATAATCAAAACATGAGTATATACAAAAAGAATAATCATATTGATACCAATTGAAATGATCCAATGATACCAATTGACATAAGGTAAGTTCAAGTGTATATCTCATTGTATAATCTACCACAAAAAAAAATTTTTTTTTAAAAAAATTTATATTTCAAGGTATATGTATGTTTTGACAACACAAGAAGTATACACACATATCCCAAAACACAATTGAGTCCATATATATAGATTTGCATGAAAGGAAAATGACTCAAGAGGTATACATGTATATCTTAAAGTTTGGCAAAATACACATATACATGAAATGAAAACACATGATCATAAATCAAATCCAAGAAGTGGGAATACAAGTTTAAAAATGTATGTATCATCAAACCAAGCAATACAAGCACATTCATGGGTTCAAATAAGCATTCAAGCACAAATATAAATAGATTTATTTGTGGCCCACGATATGTACAAGTATAAATCCTAGTGTTGACAAAAACTAACATATAAACTAATATTCAAATCATGAAGCATCAAATAAATTTTGAGAACACAAAAGAATTTATGATTGAAGAATAGTAAGATCATGTGTATGTCTCATAAACTAATTTGAAGAATAAATAACTAGTATAAAATAGTTTTTGAACAACTAGTTAAAGATCCTTCAAAAACATGAAATCATATGTTTTTCATCAATTATACTAAATACATAAAAGTTCAAGCACTCATAGTCCATAAAGCTCAAAATTATCTTGAAAAGTAAAAGATGAGTGTTCAAAGGTTATGTAAATGGCATTTTCATGAAAATAGGCATTTAAGCTCAAAAAGATCATAAGTCACTTTTTAACAAATCAACTCAAAATCATTTTTCATAAAATCAACAAACTTCTAGGTATATGTATGATTTATCCAAATCTAACAATATGCATACATATCCCAAATATAAAAGAGTCTATCAAATGTATTTGCATGAAGGCAAGAGACTCACGGGTATACATGTATATTTATTAGATTTGAATTAGAAATACATATACATGAAGTAAAGCATAAAAATAGGCAAAACATGTATAAAAGAGAATCATCAAAACTAGTCTATACATATGCATATAGTGGGTACAAATGAGCATGTAGTGCAACCATATATAAAACAAATGTAGCTCACTATTTGTACATGTATGATACAAGTTTTGATAAAAACTACATCTAAGCATGTTATTACCACATGAAGCACAAAGATACATAAAACATGAACATGCTATATGATATCAAATGAATAAGCATGTAAATAAATAAAATAGGAGTTTAGAGATTGTTACCAACTCCAAAGCTCCAATTATGGTGGTTGTCCCACCAAGCTTCCTTGATAGCGATGCATCAATAAGTGTGTCCATCATATCCATTTGCATCCACTACCAAGGCACCAAATCTCTCATGTCTTGAGAGATCCCTCACCTACATCAAAAACATGGGGTGGGGGTTTTGGTACCCATTTTTGCTTGGGTCCTTTGGGGTTAGACTTGTAAGGAACCTAAAATCTTTTATTATTAGCAAAATTAAAATGATGTAACTTATCATAACAAAATTTTGCTAAATGACCTTTGCGGCCACAATGTGTACATGTGTACACCTTAGTATGCTTATGTGTAGGAGTGTGATCATGTTGTGCAACATAAGCAAATGCATGATGTGAATGTGCATGAACATGGGGAACTTGTTTCTTTTGAAACAAGGATTCCAATCTAGTATGGTTGAATGCACAAGAGATCAAGGTAGAGCTCAAATTATTCATTTTATTTTTCAAAATATTTATCTCATTTGTGGTGGCATGTAAAGCATGATGAGATATGAAATCATTTTTCTTTTTCTTTTTAGAAACAAATTCTTTTTCTTTTTCAACAAATTTTCTTTTCAAAGTAATATTTTCTTGAAAAATAACTTCCTTTTGTTTTTCCACCAAATCAATCTTATTTTTTAAAGACATATTCCCTTCACTTAAATCATTCAATTTTGACATGAGGGAAACATTTTCATTTTTCAAAACTTCATTTTCTTTTTCTAAACATGCAATTTTAGTTTTAAAAGAATCGTTCTCTTTTAGCATGCAATCAAAATCCTTTTTAATTTTCTTATTATCCTTTCCTAAGCATGCAATGTTATCTCTAAAAGAATCATGTTCTTTATGCATCCAAGCAATATTCTTTTTCAAATTTTTATTTTCCTTTTTAATCATGTCATATTTCTCAAGAAGTGTTTGACAAAATGAAGTGAGCTCATCATATGACATGTTATCATCTTCTACCTCGGATTCGGTAGTTACCTCAAGGGGGTTATCCCCTTGGACCATATAGCACTTGTTGGAGGTGTCGCTTCCAACATCCGAATCGCTCCCGGCATAATATAGATCTTTTTCGCCAAGGGAGGTGATGATGTTCCAAACTACAAAAGCCGAGTCAATGTTAGCAACCCTAAATAAGTAATCATCATTTAGGGTACTCTTCAAAACATTTAGGGCTTTTGCATTAGCCTCAATGTACTTGCTATCATTAATATAAGAATCTTTAATTGTAGCAAGATAAACATGAATGCCTAAGGCCTTGAGGTACATAGACATCTTAACCTTCCAAATTTAGATGTTAAGAATGTCAAAGGTGGGTGGTGACATGAAGTCCATGGTGTGTGTACAAAATACGTGATTAGCCTAAAAATGAGGATCTTTAACTCTAGGTTGTTAGACCCAAATCAGAGTACCAAGCTCTGATACCAATTGTAAGTTCACCTAGAGGGGGGGTGAATAGGTGATGGCTAATCTAATGGTCACTTAATGCCTAATGATGCGGAAGCTAAAACAATTATGACCAAATTAAAACTTCTTACACTAAACACCACGTATAACCAAAGAGTGTTGCCGAATTCCCCGTGAAGGGCTCTGGACAAACTCCTCTAGATTCCCCTTGAATGGGTTGAGGTGCCGCATTGGCTCTCTTGGTTGAATACAAGTGTTAGTCAACAATCCCAAGCAAGTATATCAATTAAGCACAATGTATATCAAGCATGTAAATGATAAAGACAATAATTGAATGCAAGATATAACAAGAGACAAAAAGAGAGAGAGAGAGAGAAGACAATCGCAAACACAAAGGGTTTGTTTTGAGGTTCGAGCACACTTGCTCTACATCCCCGCCTTCGACACACGAAGGATTTCCACTATGCAAGATCCCACTGGATCTCTCCTCGGTGCCGCAACACCTACAAGCCCTCGGACTCCCTAGTCCCGTACACACGCAAGCTCACTAGCTCGCCGAGGCCGCACCTCAAACCACCGAGTTCACACAAGAACTCTAAACCACCACGAGCACACTTGCCCGTTTCCTCAAAGTACAAGAATGAAATCTCTTGGTGATCTAAACACTTTGATCACCAATAAAAGCTCTCACCACAACACTCCTATAGGATGAGTATGTCTATGAATTGCACAAGTGTTTGTGTGAGAAAAACAAGGAAAGAGATGGTGGAGGAAAACTCAAAGAATCTCTTTTAACACACTCTAAATAAAATCTTCCCTTTTGATTGGAAGTATTTGCACTCAAATATGTGGAGAAAACTCTTTTAAAAGGATGGAAAAAACTGGCTCAAAGCTCTCCTAAAATCTTGGCTCAAAACAATGACCAAACCCCAAAATTTATAGGCCAGAAAAATATAGCCGTTGGGTCTGTCAGGCCTGCCGGTCGACCCGGCCGGTCGACCCACAACGGTAAAAAATCTGACCGTTGGAGCCTCCGGTCGACCCGCCCGGTCGACTCAAAAGAACAGAGAGCACTGCTCTCAGTTCCGGTCGACCCGCCCGGTCGACCCGCCCACTGAACTGCCAGACGTGCACGGTTCTGTGCACGTCGGTCGACCTGCCCGGTCGACCTGCCCTTGGTTCCGGTCGACCCGCCCGGTCGACCCGTAAGCCAGTTCTGGGTCAGCACTTGGGAGAAAAATGTTGGTCTTTTGGCTTTCATAAAAATCCCATAAAATACATAAAAATCTACAAAAATAGTTTAACCAATATACTTTGATATACAAACATGCTTGCACAAAATTAAGGCATGTTATAAAAGATTTGGACTATGGAAATATTTGGCTCATGTGGAAACTTGTATTTTCCAAAAAACTTATTTTCCAAAACTCTTCATCAAATACAAAAACAAGATATACTTTTAAAGCATAGTGTGTATGGATATGATCCACTACACAATCAAGATGAAATATCTATGTTTTTGGCATTAAGCATAAACTTGGTTTTGGTTGAAAGATGTAAACATGAATATCAAAAACCAAATAGTATTTTGTCACAAAGAAAAATCTTTTCTAAACTAAAAAATCTTTTATGAAAACAATTCTATCAAGAGTGTGTGTGTATATGTACTTGAGCAATCCACCAACTACTCTATCCTTTACATTTTAACTAAAAACAAAAATCTTATACCTAGACACAAGTCTTGATCTTGAAGTCTTCCCTTGAAGTCTTCTCATCCTCTTGACTTGGTCCAAGTGCAATCCAACGAGCTCAACAAATTGATGTGGTCTTGATGCATAGGCTCGTGAATCAACCGGTGCTAGCTCCAAAACTTGTCTTAAAATCCTTTGTTGAAGCTCCACACCTACTAAGATCTTGATAATGAATCTGTCACTAATTAAACACAAGATCATTAGTATTATAACTTCATGAGTTAATCATCATCAAAACTAGAGTGATGGGCCTTTGGGCCAACAATCTTCACACGCTGTTCTGAGATCGACTCACGATCCCACAAACAGTCCCAACTCTGATCCGAGATCGACACACGATCTCCGCCAATCAGCAACAGATGCCCTTGAATCAACAGATGATCCCACGTCGAACCTGGGATGCTCTGATACCACTTGTTGTGCGTAGCGGGGTCGGAAAAAAAACACAACAACCACCCTTGAGGAATCCGCCCTCCTGGCGGAGATTCGATGCAGCCGGAGAAACAACCAACGCAACAGGGACAACAACCAACAGAGAAAAGCAATCAACGAACAAATTTAACAAGGTTCGGCCAACGTGCCTACGTCCTCGGGGCAAGGGAGAGAGAGATCTTTATTGATTCAACAATCAATACAACTAATACAAGAGAGAAACTTGATGGAGGCAAGGGATTCTTTGTGATACAATACATGAGGCCTCTAGCCTCTATTTATAGCCACAGAGTCCCTGAATTTATGGAAACCCAGGTTGGATTCAATCCCATCCAGAAAAGGAATTCGAATCCTAAAAGGAAAGTCCAGCCGCGCCTGTCGGTTGACCGGTCGGTCGACTGACCCATGCCACGGTCGACCGGCCCGATCAACCGCGCTACCCGAGAGCAGAGCCACTTCAGTCGGTCAACCGGGGCCGGTCAACCGCTCCTTCCTGTGCACGCCCGTGCACGCTGGTCGACCGGCCTCCTCCACCGGTCGACCGGGAGGTCGACCGGGAGCACTTCTGGCCTGCTCCATGCGCCGTCTCTCGCTCCTTTGTCGTCCGATCTCTGTGCTACCTTCTTCCATCTCTTCTATCTCCTCTCTTCCACAGTGAGTAGAGTATAGTTCCCTCGAGGATAGTTGTTTCAAGTATTTACTTAATATTTTCTAGTTTTATTTGAATAATTAATTTAATTGGAAGATGTTGTGATTAAAATACTACTAAAAAGTTTTATTTAATTATGAAAAAATTAGGGTAATGATTTCGGTAATTGTAATCAGATAAAATATTATGCTCGTGCTAATTCAACCTATTCATGCTAACAATCAGAATTTCCTATCTAAATCAATACTTTCTCTCGAACAATATCAATTCTATCTACTAAATCTAGAATACACAATCTCTCGATTTAGTAGATTGCTAGTCAGAAGATGCATTAAGTATGATGGATATTCCTACCTGACTACACAACTCTTGCGTCTCAACGTTTCGAGTCATGGCTGTTTAACTAAGTTATCTCCTTTCAGACTCTAAAATAGCCTTCTGATTAATTGTGCGCACCAATTATAACATAAAGAACAAGACTTAACAACTTAGCATACACAAGATTTAAATTTTATAAAACACATAGGAGAATTTGCATAAAACATAATCTCATATCATCAATACAATCCCTACATCATGCCCCTAGCTAAGGAAAATTAGTTCATAACTTGAAAATAAAACACATTATAATATTGAAAAAGATCATGGAATAGAATCAATTAAAAGAAAAGTAAAAGAAAGGTAAGAGAGCACCAATAAAAATGAAGTCTTGACAAATTTTCTGCTGAAAGTACTTTGAGAATTAATAGCTAACAGCAGAATTTTATTGATTTTCATCCAAAATAAAAGAGAGAATTAAATTGTGCATTTTTCAAGAAGCTTGATGACGTTTAGATAGAACAGAGAGTAGTAGAAACCTAGTCGAATATAAAAACCTAGGTTTCTTAATTTACACGAATTTTTAAAAAAATTCTATCCATAAGCACCGCCATAGTTCGGCCAGTCGCTGAAAATTTGGCTGGCTGGCCAAACTTCTTGCTATATTTGCGGTCCGCTTTTTGACTCGTGTTGACCTCTGAGTTGACATTCCTGTTAACTGGTCCACAGCTGCTTGGCCGAAATATACGGCTGGGTGGTCGAACTCTTGATCCATTTCAGTCCTAAATTTTTGTTAAATTTTTGATTTTACGTGAAGACTCTTTTGAGATGTTCCATCTCTGCTTCTGATCTCTGTTTTTGTATTTTTTTTATTCATTTTATATCGCCAATTTGCAAATTTTCGCTCTTTTTCTTCTAATTTGCTCTTGACCAAAAATCTGCAAAATAATACTAACAAAATACCCATACAGCATTAAATATGACAAATAATAGACATAAAAAATGATGTAAAACATGTAGAAAAAGCACACATATCACACCCCACGCCTACTTTTGCTAGTCCTCGAGCAAAATTCTACTCTAAAAAGAAAAAATCTTAAAAATAAAATAAAAATTCTAACCACTTTCGTAGGAATCACGGATGCACTTAGCACGTGCAACAAACCGTTAAACTCCTAGATTACCCTAGTGGATGAGTGTTTTCTCATGAGAGTTTTTAGTGAATTACACCCACAAAATTTGGTGAAAGAATTTAAAAGATAAGAAGAGATTAAAATAAAGGATAATCAAAAATAAAGAAAATAGAGAAGAAAAATAAAAATAAAGAGAGACAAAATATTGTTGGAGTGGTAAGCATCACTAATGTATAAGTTCTCTAGTTATCAAAAACATTCATTATCAATTCAATCTCTTATCAAGAATTCTATCATCTATTTTGTAGAGATTTTCAAATCTTAGCCTATATCACCATCCTTCCTAAGTTTTCTGATCCTATGCATCTTCGTGAATGTGTATATATCTTAGCTTGGGATTTTGATTCAAACTTACATACTCAAAATATATTTTTATTTTTTTATATAAGCTTCGAACTATTGCCACGTCGTTGCCCTTTAAGCACTTATTTTTTTAATATATATAACTAATCTAATTCTCTTTCGTGTAAATATCAAAATTTCTTGAGGCTAAGATACCTAACTAATTGATCATTAAACTTGTTAATATATATATTTTTTTATTTTTTCAATTTACCTAACTATCTTTCATGTAAATAACAAGACTTCTTGAGGCCAAAGTATCTAGCTAATCAATAATTAAATTTTTCTTCTTCTTTTTTTAAGTATTAAGTAATTCTCATTATGCTAAGTTTAAACCAATGTGTAAGTATAGATAAGATGCATATTCAAATGGACAAATTCTAGATGGTGATAATATTTTAAAAAATTTCATCTCTACTCAAAGACTTTAAAATTCCATCAAATTGATATTCCTTATCCAGTTCAAGTTATATAGTTCCTAAATCACTTACAACTAGGTCAGCTTACCACAAAAATCTTTTTTTTTTAAAGAAATAAAAGAAAAACAAACAAAAAGAAAAATCCTCCTATACAACTCCCCTTAAGCATGCCTCCATCTCTTTCCCAGCTACTACTACCTCCTTCAAAACATGTTCTCCTGAAATGTGACTCTTCAGTTTTCATCTTCTTCTGCCCCTTTATCAACTTATATGTTCTTTTTATGCCCTCTCAAATTAAATGCATGAATGCACGACTATCTTCAGGTGGTTGTTTATTAAAGAATTCATCATCCTCCTCTTTCAATTTATTAGATGATGATGATGCAACTGGGACATATTCTTGTAGCATGGAAGGTACTTAATCAATTTGCATTGAAGCATTATAAGATGAAAAAATAATTTTAGCTTGAATACTAATTTTATCTTTTATAACATGATTAAATTCATCTTCAAGCATCCATTCCATGCAAATTTATGTGATAAGAATGGGTAGTGGCATAAAGGTCTTTCGTTTATTTTTATCGTTAGCAATGGTGTCCAATAGTGTGTAGCACATGCAAAAAAGTTTTTCTTTAGTCATCAAAATATAAACAATATGTAAAACTTGGTTGTAAAGGATGAAACAGGTGATACACTCAAGACATTATGATTTAACCATCTACATAAAGCATACACATTCCTATATACTGTTTTAGAGCTAATGCCACCCCCTGAGGTACCTTGCAATGTTCTCCCATTAAATGAACGTAGTTTCCAACGTTCTCTGGTTCTTGAGTCCCTCTTTCCACAATAGGAATACTTGTTAGCTCAGAAATAGTTTATAAATGCAAGATTTTCATCTCCCTCCTCTAATTACTTTAATTATTCCTTGATTTATATAAATGTTATTTTTTGAAAATCCATCATAAAACTCTTGTACTAGAGAAGGAATATAAAATTCATATGTATTAGCACATAACAAATAATCCTAATTCCTAACCCTTATTTGATCCAGAAAATACATCCCAAATACTTCGAATACAAGGAAAAAATTGTTCTCAGCAAAAATCTTAGACATGATGAACTTGAAAAAAAAACTAAGAACTGTAAAAGAGGAAAACAGAGCACTTACTATCTCTGAAGAATTCAGGGGAGAGATTCTGCCAAAGCGGCTACCTGGCCAAAAGTGCGGCTGCCTGGCCAAACTCCTATCTCGAACTTTATGGATCTGGTGGCTGAGGTCTCTGGAACTCCTTCTTTTGGTTGTACAATGATCTGATTTTAAGAGGTTGGACTAAGATTTGTGAGAAACAAAAGAAAGTTGAAGTTAGTTTATATATAAGATGTATATACCCTTTTCCCAAAACAACATTTAAATTTCAAATTCAAATTTTGAATCCTAAAAGATCTTAGAATCTGAATGCTCTTGGGCAAAGATGAAGGAGTTTTGATATCTGAATTCTGAAAAAAATTTGAAATTTTTAATGAGGATGAAATAAAGAAGATAAAAAGAAGGAAAGGATAAAGTAAAAAATATTAAGAAAAGATTTCAAAAAAATTCTAAAAGAAGAATTGTCCCTACCCCCATATCTAAATTGTGCTATGTCCACACGCACAAAATCAGGATTGAGAATTACCCCAAAATTTTCAAATTTAAATAAGAAATCTATATTTAAATCAAGATCTTTATTTATCATAAAACTATTCAATTTTGAAAACCACATATCTCGAAAATAGATCCAGAAAAATAGATAATTTGAAAAGTGTACACCTGAAAGATTCTGGTCAAACACGTACCAGAATTCGGCTGGCTGGCCGAAAATTCGGCTGCCGGTCCGAACTTCTGGTTTTTTGATGCTCTGTCTTCTGGTACTTATGTTGTGGTAATTTTTGAAATCACCTAGAAGGGGGGTGAATAGGTGACTAGCTAATCTAATGATGAATTAATACAGAATTAACACTATTTAAGCAAACTAAAAATTCTTAAGTTAAACACACAAGGTATAACCTAAGA
Organism: Agave tequilana; assembly: GCA_038442645.1. Lineage (NCBI taxonomy): Eukaryota > Viridiplantae > Streptophyta > Magnoliopsida > Asparagales > Asparagaceae > Agave > Agave tequilana. The sequence goes on along the minus strand of JAVJIF010015051.1, from coordinate 79,652 downwards.
GTGTAGCTGAATTTTCCGTGAAGGGCTCTGGACTAACTCCTCAAGATTCCTCTAGATAAGAGTTGAGGTGCCGCTATTGCTCTCTTGGTTGAATACAAGTGTGAGCAAATAATCCCTAAGCATATAACAATATAAGCACAAATATATCAAGCAAGTAAAGATAAAGGCAATGTAAGCACGCAAGATATAAACACAAGTGAGAGTTAGAGAGAACAATCGCAAATACGAGAGATTTGTTTCGAGGTTCGAGCACCCTTACTCTACGTCCCCGCCTTCAACACTATGAAGGATTTTCACTATAAAACGATCCCACTGGATCACTCGGTGCCACAACACCTACAAGCGAGTTCAGACTAGAACTCCTTTGGACCTCTACTCCCTCTCTTGTTCCGCAAGAATAACACATGTAAGCACACAAGCTTGCCGAGGTCTCACCTCTACAACGAGCTCTCACTAGAACTCGAAACAACACGAACCCGCAAGTCCGCCTCCTCAAAACAAGAATGAGAAATTTGGTGATCACAACACTTTGATCATCTAAAATCACTCTCACAACAACTCTCCCATAGGATGGATTTATCAATGGAAAGCTCAAGTATGTGTGAGAAAAGTAAGGAATGATTGTGGTGAAAAACTTAAGAAAAGCTCTTTTGAAAACACTCTTGTTAAACTCTCCTTTTGATATGAAAGTTTTGGCTCTAAAACAAGTGGAGATAAACACTTAGAGTGTAGGAAAAACTAGCTCAAAAGTTCACTTCAAATCTTATCTAAAACAGCCCAAGTGAAGCCTCTTTTATAGGCATCAAAAATTTGCCCGTTGGAGGCCAACTCAGCAGTCTGCACTGCTGACGGTCGACCGCCCGGTCGACCGCCAACGGTCGGATTTCCGACCATTGGGAAGGTCGGTCGATCGGCCGGTCGACCGCCAACTGGGCAATGGCCTAGCGGTCGACCGCCCGGTCGACCGGGCCATTTCCAGAGAGCAGAAGTCGACCGTACGGTCAACCGTGCGGTCGACCGGCCAAACCTGTGCACGTTTTGTGCATGTCGGTCGACCGCCCGGTCGACCGACCTCAGTCACGGTCGACCGTGCGGTCGACCGGCTGAAGGCCAAAAAAACAATTTTGGGGATTTAAAAACTTGGCTTTTACCTTTAATAAAATCCCATAAATTCTCTAAAAATCTACAAAAATAAGTTCTGTAATATACTTTGATATACAAACATGTTTGAGTAAAAATCAAAATATGTTACAAAAATTTTGAACTATTTTTGTGTTATGGAAATTTTGCCTTAAACAAAAATCTGTATTTTTTCAAAATGATTTTTCCAAATTGAAAACCGATTTTTTCAAAATTTCTCCAAATATAAAAATAAGATATTCTAAACAATTTTAAAGCTTAGTGTGTATGGATATGATCCACTACACATATATGATGAAATATCTTGTTTTTGACATTTAAGCTCTAAATAAAGTTTTGGTTAAAACACATGTATATATAAAACTCCAAAAATCAAAACGGTATTTTTCCAAAACGAAAACTCTTTTAAAAAAACTCATCTAAATCTTGTGTGTGAGTGTATATGATACTTGAGCAATCCACTAACTAATCTATCTTTTACACTTTATCTAAAAATAAAATCTTACTAAAAAATAAGCCTAGACACAAGTCTCCTCTTGAAGGTCTTCACTTGAAAATCTTCTTCTCCTTCTTGACTTGGTCCATACCTTGATCCAAAGAGCTAGACTCTTATTGAGTACTTGATGTGGTCTTGATGCATAAGCTCTTGAATCAACACGTGCTAGCTCCAAAACTTGACTTGAAATCCTTTGTAGAAGCTAAACACCTACTAAGATCTTGATCACATATCTGAGACTAATTAAACACAAGATCATTAGTACTATAACTACATGAGTTAATCATCATCAAAACTAGAGTGATGGCCTTTGGGCCAACAATTTTGTGGTTCATCTAGGAGTATTGGATCACTTTACAGAGAGGGGTACCTGACATACAAAAGACATAAGTTAATACTAAAGAAAATTAAAAATTAGAAAAAATTAATAAGAGAAGTTAGAAAACTTGGGTTGCCTCCTAAGAAGCGCTTTTAGTTATAATCATTAGCTAGACTTCCTGCTGCATGTTTAAGATGCCTAATCAAGGAGGAAGAAAATGTTGTGTTTGGTGAAGTAGCCTTCTATGTATGGCTTGAGTTGTTGACTGTTTACCTTGAACGTCCCCGTTTTCAGGCTATGAATTTCAATTGCCCCATGTGGTGGTACTTGAGTTACCTCAAAAAGACTCAACCATCTTGAGCGTAACTTGCTTGGAAATAGACAGAGGTGAGAATTGAAGAGTAGTACTTTCTGCCCCTTATTGAAATCTCTTGACATAATATGCTTGTCATGCCATTGTTTGGTCCGCTCCTTGTAGATACATGCATTCTCATAAACATTGTTGTGAAATTCTTCTATCTCATTGAGTTGCAACATTTTTTCTCTCCCGCCACTCGCATATCAAATTGAGTAATTACATTACCCAATAAGCCTTATGTTCTAACTCAACTAGAAGGTGACATGCCTTACCATAGACCATTCGATAAGGGGGTATTCCAATTGGTATCTTCAACGCAGTCAAGTATGCCTATAAAGCATCATCGAGCTTCATTGACCAATCACGTCATGACATCTTAACCGTTTTCTCCAAGATGCGCTTCACTTCTCTATTGGAAACTTTCACTTGGCCACTTGTTTGTGGGTGGTATGGTGTGACCACATGGTGCTTTACTCCATTTTAAGCAAAAGGGTTTTGAATTGGTGATTGCAAAAGTACTTCCCACCATCACTAATGATCACCCTTGGTCTTCCAAACCATGTAAAGATGTTCTTCTTTAGGAAATTTATCACTGCACGTGCATCATTGAAAGGTAAAGCAACGACTTCTGCCCTTTTTGAAACATAATCAACTGCTACTAGGATATACTGATTGGAGAATGAGGAAGGAAAAGGGCCCATGAAATCTATACCCCAGAGATCAAATAACTCAACTTAAGGATGTTCTTGAGAAGTATCTCGTTATGCCTAGAAATATTTCCCATCCTTTGACATGCATCACATGCTTTTACATGAGCATAGGCTTTCTTAAATAGCGTAGGCCAATAAAATCTTAATTTTAATAGCTTTGCTGCTATCTTGGTTGCACCAAAATGACCTCCCACTTCTCTAGTGTGGCAATGGTGCAAAATGCTTTCCATTTTGTTCTCAGGCACACACCTTCGCACAATTTGATTCGCACTGTATTTATAGAGAATTGGATCATCCCACTGGTAGTATTTAACATCTGTTAGAAACCTTTTCTTGTCTTGAAATGAAAGATCAGGAGGAAAAATACCACATGCTAAGAAATTTGTGAGGAGAGCATGCCAAGGTGGTGAATTGGCAGTGATACTTAACAAATATTCATCAGGGAAACCATCGTTAATGGAAAATTCATTGGAGTCCTCCTCTTCTTGCTCAATATGGGAAAAATGGTCTGCAACAAGATTCTCCACTCTCTTCTTATCTCAAATTTTCAAATCAAACTCTTGGAGAAGCAAAACCCATCTTATCAACCTTGGTTTGGCCTCTTTCTTTGTAAGCAAATACTTGAGGGAAGAATGATCTGTAAATACAACAACTTTTGATCCAATCAGATAAGAATGAAATTTATCAAAAGCAAATACCACAGTAAGTAATTCTTTCTCCGTTGTTATGTAATTCTGTTATGCTTCATTTAAGTTTTGCTTGCGTAGTACACTACTTGACAATTCTTGTTCCGTCTTTGTCCCAATACAGATTCTAGTGCATAATCACTAGCATCGCACATTACTTCGAAGGGTAGACTCCAATCTGGTGCCGTAATGATCAACTTCTCCTTTAATAACTCGAACGCCTGCAAACAATCATTGGAAAAGTTAAATGGTGAACCTTTCATTAATAAATTGTACAAAAGTTTTGCAATTTTAGAGAAGTCCCTGATAAATGGTCGATAAAATCATGCATGCCCAAGGAAACTTCTCACGCCTCTCACATTTGTTAGAGGTGGTAGCTTTTCAATGGTTTTAATCTTTGCACGGTCCACCTCAATTCCTTTTTCAGATATACGATGTCAAGCACAATTCCTTCATTTATCATAAAATGATATTTCTTCCAGTTGAGGACCAAATTTATATCTTCGCATCTCTACAAAACTAGATTTAAATTATGTAGACATGTATCAAAAAAAGGGCCAAAAACTGAAAATCATCCATGAATACTTCTATAATTTACTCAACCATATCATGAAAGATAGCCATCATGCACCTTTGAAATGTAACTGGTGCATTGCATAAAAACCAAAAGGTATTCTTCTATAAGCGAACGTACCATAAGGACAAGTGGAAGTTGTCTTTTCTTGCTCTTCAGGCGTTATGGGAATTTGGTTATACCCAGACTACCCATCTAGAGAACAACAATATGTGTAATATCCCTGATCTAAAATACTGTATTTTTTTCTAAAGTATTTATTTTATTTTATTGATTATTTTATTATTATTTATTAACTTAATTTATAGTACAAAATTATTTTTAAAATAGCGGTATTTTGACCTTATATGTATATTTAGCTTTATTAAATATTATCATTTTAATTACTAGCTAGTACTTTTTCTATTACTGTGTTACAATTATTATTATTACAGTTATTATTATTGTTAATATTGGTATTGTTATTATTCTTATTGTTATGCTATTAGTCATTATTATTAATGGTAGTATTTTTACCAAGTATTATTAGATAATATTTTTAATGTTGATAATCATTTTATTATTATTATTACTACTATCTCTTTTGATTATTAGTATTTATCATTATTATTGTTGCTATTATCCATATCTTTTCTTTTTCCTAACCCATAACCCATTATCATGAGATCCTTACCCATTAACCCAAAACCTAATCCTAATCCTAATCTAAATCCTAAGAAAAATCATCCTAATCCTAACTACTAAATCAAGCAGTTTGAACTCAACTGAAATTCTGATTTCTAAAGTCCCTAATAACCTATAAAAAAGTCTAAAATTCTTTTTTTCTACCTCCAAAGAAAAACCATGACCCAACTCTTTCCACCTCCTTCTTTCTCCTCTCCTCAAGCGAAGTATGAACAAAAGAAATCTTGAAGTGCAGAGATAGAGGAACATGATAAGGGAGATTAAATCCAAGTAAGTAATCTATTTTTCTCAAAACTTATTGATATAAATAATTTATTAAAAATCATGTCTATACCATGATTATTCATATTTTTTTATACATCAAAACCTAATCTAAAATCCAACTAAAATATACATGAGAATATACCAAACCACATCTTAATTTACATATTTATTTCTAAAATTTTATAGCCAAGTTTTTATAAAAAAGGGAAAAAGATTTAAATCCTGGACCAGGCCTAGGCCTGGACTGGTCCGGCATGGGCCTAAGATGGGCATGGGCTGTTGCATTTACAAAAAGAAAAGGAAAAGAAAAGAAGAAAGAAAGGTGAATTTGCATATTAAAATAATTTATTAAAATTATCAAAAAAATAGTGAAAAATATTAATAATATTCTACAATACATCTACTTTCTATGATAAAAATTTTAGACTAATGCCAAAATAAAAATCACCCACTTTAAAGCCATTTTCCTTAGTGGTAAATTTAGTCCCGTTAAGTATTTTAATGATTTAAGGACTATAAAAAATCCAACAAAAATTAGAAATTGGTTTAAAATAGAGCTACTAAATTCATGTAATCTAGAGGACCATATTCCTAACCCCCAAACTAATTAATCAAGATTAAAACCCTTATAACTCCCAAGTAAAATATCCTTTTAAAAAATCTAACAATTTCTATTAAAATAATTTATGTAGATTTATCGGGGCCTTATGATTTCAGTGCTCTGGATTTGGGATCGAGTTCAAGTGAGTGTTTCTTTTCTCTGTGTAATTTTATTTAATTTTTTCATGAGTGTTCTTTTTCTACTTGAGTTAAACAAGGGTTTTTTGTGATAAATAATTTTATTTTGTTATGTAATTATGCTACTAAAATTTCTTAAGATAATATTTGGTGAGTATTATTTTCCTCATTCACCATTATCAGAAATATATATATGTGTTACTTGTTTTATTTCATGTGACCATCTGCTTTATTATAATAGTATGATTGCTCGTATCATTTCAGGAGGTACTAGTGAGTGTCCACTTTGATTATATAGCTTACTTGAGTACCATTCAATATCTTTTCATGTGTTAGTTGTTCGACGTTATTGACTCTGGATTAGTTGTAGTATAACCTTAGACTATGACTTGGATTAATTTGAGATTAGTATTCATATTTGGGGATTTATTGAGGTATTATCAGATATTTATTTGATGATGTTTCAGACGAGAATCATTTGGACAATAAAGATAGATTAAATGAGATGTTACCTTAAGATTGATTTATCTGAATACTTGGATTTATATATGGACCTAGAGTTCAACTTGAGATTTACATGAATACCTTACCTTGATTTTGATCTATCACATAATACTGATTTTGAATTATTAGTTGCAAGTATTTAATTTGGATATATTCACTGATAAATTATCTAAGTAATGATGTTTATTGATATCGACGTTTGAGTGTAGAGACTTTCTAGATTTCATGTAGCTTGAGGATGTCCCACTCTTTAGTTATTATCTTGATTGGGATTGGAACTGTTGGTGATGTAACCTAAACTATAATTATATTTAGATCTTGGATTTGATGGGTTTATGATGGTAGTTATATGAGTTGATGTCTGAATGACATAATCAATAGATTTGATTATTCTTATTAATGATAAAATAGGTGAGAGTTTGGTTAGATATTGATGATTGATTAATTTGGAGATTCTTTATTAAAAGAACGAGATATTGGACTTGGATTCGTCGGTAGACTCGATTGAGTTGGAGTTGACCTTGGGTTGAGGAGTAAACGTAGATTGCTTTGACCTGACCTGGTGGCAAGTATATGCATAATTGACTAGTTACTTGGATTTCTGGATCTTGTGTTTGAACTTAATGGAAGTGAGAGTGTATGTTACTCTTAATTAAGATTAGATAGTGATGATTGGTTGGATATAGATGAGAATGTATTTTATATATTGGGACTTGGATATATCGATGACTTTAAGGATCTGAGGTTGACTAAATATTTTGCCAAGATTATTCTATTCATACCAGTAGGTCATTACTTATTCTGAATATCATGATTTACCTTAAGAACTTGACTTAATATACTTGACATCTACCTGATAAACTATATTGTCCATGTTACAATAATTGTTGGGAAAATATTGCATACGGTAACAACACCTTCATGTTAGACTTGTTACATGTCCTGTTATACCGGTATCCTGTTCACTGATATTATATATCCTGTTATACCGGTATCCTAATTACACCTGTTGATGTTGTTACCCACCAAGTTATCCCAGTGATTTAAGTAACATACAAATTAAATAATCTTGATAAACTAATGACATAATATTAAACAACTTACACTGGGATTGGAAAAATTGATGGAGGTGGCAGCGTCTATATTTTGGGAGGACCTAGGATATAGGCTGCGCAGCAGAAAGAGGGTTCCACTGCAGGGTTCCCGTAGGCTGACTGGCACCCCGTCCTGTTCTTGTTCATGTTATACATGTTCCTGACTACCTAGCGGTAGGGCCTGGTTCAGCACCAGGAGTCTGAGCCGTGGTCTCGGGTATGTACGGTACCCACCTAAAGCATGGACAATGTCTCCAACTGATCAGTTTTAATAACTTAGGACCTCGAATGACATGTGTGATAGGCGTAGTATGGGATGCGTCTATTACAGGTGGCAATTGCTGTTTGCTGGCATAATAATATTAAACTGTTCATAATGTACTGTAATTGATTGTTTTGCATGATACATGTATGTATGTTGGATACCCGATGTTACACCTGACCTGATTAGACATCTGACTCTAATACTGACTAACTCTACCTACTTGATATATAGAACATGAGAGACACCTGATTGAATACTCGACTGGACACATACTCTACTGTGTGCTATCCACATTACTATTTATTTACTTTATTCATGCCAATCCTTATTCTAGTATATATTTTATTTATCTACTCACATGTTATATGTACATGTACTTTCCAGTTTATTTTTATATATTCACTAGGAGTTCTTACTCCCTGAATTTGTATATCCAGATCTGTGGCTATTTATTACTGATCAGGTTTTTGGAGAGGATTACATGTGTTACAAGGAGCTTGAGTCTCTATCTTCTTGATTATCGGTATTCCTGCTCTTTTATTCATGTAATTTTCTGATTCTATCTATATCATGTCCAGTTATCATTTTTTATTTTACTCATCTGCTATCATTATGTTAGATATTTATATGTCATATTGCAGTGATATTGATTTATCGTAGTAGATTTTATAGCTTGTTCAGGTTACTTTAGGCTTAGCGTGTATGCATGGGATATTTTCATCGCGTATATATGTCTTCGACTCTCGTCGCAACTCCGTTTTCACATATTTTGGGAAGCGGGACATGACATGGTTTTCATGGTATCAGAGTCAGGTTCGACTAAAAAGAAATCCTAGTTCATACCTGTAACCTGAGATAATTATATTTACACTGTAATAAACATATACTATCCACATGATGATACTGAGTCCACTTGAGAATTGATCGTCCTCCCTTTTGGAATCCATCTCTTGAATCTTTTGATATCCTTAATTCCAACTCTTCTTCCATAGTAATCTTGGTTCCATCTTGATTCTTATTCTTCTTCCCGATTTTATTTTCTGATTTTGTCTCTTGAAATTAGTCACTCCATTCTGAAGTAGTAACAAATATCAAAGCGCACAGCGGAAGTATAGTGGACCCATCATACAGTAAGAAGCGGCATAAAAGTTTTATCTTCTCCCTTGATCTTGATTTCCTATCATTCCCTGCTTTATTGAAATTCAAGGTCGTAATTTTTATAAGGTGGATAGAATGCAATATCCCTGATCTAAAATACTATATTTTTTAAAGTATTTATTTTATTTCACTAGTTATTTTATTATTATTTATTAACTGATTTATAATACAAAATTATATTAAAAATAGTAAGGGGTATTTTGGCCTTATATGTATATTTAGCATTTTTAAATATTATCATTTTAATTACTATCTAGTACTTTTCTAATTACTGTGTTACAATTATTATTATTATAGTTATTATTATTGTTAATATTGATATTGTTATTATTCTTATTGTTATTGTATTAGTCATTATTATTAATGGTAGTATTTTTACCAAGTATTATTAGATAATATTTTTAATGTTGATAATCACTTTATTATTATTATTACTACTATCTCTTTTTAATTATTAGTATTTATTATTATTATTTTTACTATTATTCATATCTTTTTACTTTTCCTAGTTCATAACCCATTACCATGAGATCCTTACCCATTAACCCAAAATCTAATCCTAATCCTAATCTAAATCTTAAGAAAAATCATCCTAATCCTAACTACTAAATCAAGCAGTTTGAACCCACTGAAATTCTGATTTCTAAAATCCCTAATAACCTATAAAAATAGTCTAAACTACTTCTTTTCTACCTCTAAAAAAAAACTATGACCCAACTCTCCCCATCTCCTTCTTTCTTCTCTCCTCAAGCGAAGCATAAATAAAAGAGATCTTGAAGTGCAGAGATTGAGGAATATGATAAGAGAGATCAAATCCAAGTAAGTAATCTATTTTTCTCAAAACTTATTGATATAAATAGTTTATTAAAAATCATGTCTATACCATGATTATTCATATTTTTTATACATCAAAACCCAATCTAAATTCCAACTAAAATGCACATGAGAATATACCAAACCACATCTTAATTTACATATTTTTTTCTGAAATTTTACAGCCAAGTTTTTATAAAAACCAAAAAAGAAAGAAATCTCGGACCAGGCCTGGGCCTAGCCTGGTCCGGCCTGGGCCTGAGATGGGTCTGGGCTGTTGCATTTACAAAAAAAAAGGAAAAGAAAAGAAGAAAGAAAGGAAGAAAGAAAGGTGAATTTGCATAATAAAATAATTTATTAAAATTATCAAAAAAAATAGAGAAAAATATAAATAATATTCTATAATACTTTTACATTCTATGAAAAAAAATTATACTAATACCAATATAAATTAACTCAAACCACCCACTTTAAAGCCATTTTCCTTAATGGTAAATTCAATCCCGTTAAGTACTTTAATGATTTAAAGACTATTAAAAATCAAATAAAAATTAGAAATTGGTTTAAAATAGACCTACTAAATTCATGTAATCTAGAGGACCATATTCCTAACCTTAAACTAATTAATCAAGATTAAAACTCTTATAATTCCCAAATAAAATATCATTTTAAAAATCTAACAATTTCTATTGAAATAATTTATGTAGATTTATCAGGGCCTTATGATTTCAGTGCTCTGGATCGGGATCGAGTTCAGGTGAGTGTTTCTTTTCTCTGTATAATTTTATTTAATTTTGTCGTGAGTGTTCTTTTCCTCCGTGAGTTAAACAAGGGTTTTGTAATAAATGATTTTATTTTCTTATGTAATTATGCTACTAAAATTTCTTGAGATGATATTTTTGAGTATTATTTTCCTCATTCACCATTGAAATATATATATATATATATATATATATGTTACTTGTTTGATTTCATGTGACCATCTGCTTTATTATACTAGTATGATTACCTGTATCATTTCATGAGGTACCAGTGAGTGCCCACTTTGATTATATAGCTTACTTGAGTGTCATTTAATATCGTTTCATGTGTTAGTTGTTCGATGTTATTAGCTCAGAACTAGTTGTGGTATAACCTTAGGCTATGACTTGGATTGATTTGAGATTAGCCTGGTTCATATTTGGGAATTTATTGAGGTATTATCGGATATTTATTTGATGATGTTTCAGACGAGAATCATTTGGACAATAAAGATTGATTAAATGAGATGTTATCTTAAGATTGATTTATCTGGATACTTGAATTTATATATGGACCTAGAGTTCAACTTGAGATTTACATGAATACCTTACCTTGATTTTGATCTATCATATAATACTGATTTTAAATTATTAGTTGCAAGTATTTTATTTGGATATGTTCAATGATAAATTATCTTAGTAATGATGTTTATTGATATCGAGGTTTGAGTGCAGAGACTTTCTAGATTTCATGTAGCTTGAGGATGCCCCACTCCTTAGTTATTATCTTGATTGGGATTCAAACTGTTGGTGATGTAACTTAAACTATAATTATATTTAGTTCTTGGATTTGATTGTTTTATGATGGTAGTTATACGAGTTGATATCTGAGTGACGTTATCAGTAGATTTGATTATTCTTATTGATGGTAAAATAGGTGACAGTTTGGTTAGATATTGATGATTGATTAATTTGGAGATTCTTTATTAAAAGAACGAGATATTGGACTTGGATTTGTTGGTGACTCAAATTGAGTTGAAATTGACCTTGGGTTGAAAAGTAGACGTAGATTAGTTTGACCTGACCTGGTTGCATGTGTATGCATAATTGACTAATTACTTGAATTTCTGATTCTTGTGTTTTAACTTAATGGAAGTGAGAGTGTATGATGGTCTTAATTAAGATTGGATAGTGATGATTGGTTGGATGAGTATGTATTTTATATATTGGGACATGGATATATCGATGACTTTAAGGATCTGAGGTTGACTAAATATTTTGCCAAGATTATTCTATTCATACCAGTAGGTCATTACTTATTCTGAACATTATGATTTACCTTAAGAACTTGACTGAATATACTTGGCATCTACCTGATAAACTATATTGTCCATGTTACAATAATTGTTGGGAAAATATTGCATACGGTAACAACACCTTCATGTTATACTTGTTACATGTCCTGTTATACCGGTATCCTGTTCACTGATATTATATATTCTGTTATACCGGTATCCTAATTACACCTTTGATGTTGTTACCCACCAAGTTATCCCAGTGATTTAAGTAACATGCAAATTAAATATTCTTGATAAACTAATGATATGATATTAAACAACTTACACTGGGATTGGAAAAATTGATGGAGGAGGCAGCGTCTATATTTTGGGTGGACCTAGGATATAGGCTGCGCAGCCGAAAGAGGGTTTCACTGCAGGGTTCCCGTAGGCTGACTGGCACCCCGTCTTGTTCTTGTTCCTGTTATACATGTTCCTGACTACCTAGCAGTAGGGCCTGGTTCAGCACCAGGAGTCTGAGCCGTGGCCTCGGGTATGTACGGGACCCACCTAAATCATGGATAATGTCTCCAACTGATCAGTTTCAATAACTTAGAACCTCGATTGACATGTGTGAGAGGCGTAGTATGTGATGCGTCTATTACAGGTGGCAATTGCTGTTCGCTGGCATAATAATAATAAACTGTTCATAATGTACTGTAATTGATTGTTTTGCATGATACATGTATGTATGTTGGATACCCGATGTTACACCTGACCTGATTAGACATCTGACTCTAGTACTGATTAACTCTGCCTACTTGATATATAGAACGTGATACACACCTGATTGAATACTCGACTGGACACATACTCTACTGTGTGCTATCCACATTACTGTTTATTTACTTTATTCATGCCAATCCTTATTCCAGTATATATTTTATTTATCTACTCACATGTTATATGTACATGTACTTTCCAGTTTATTTTTATATATTCACTAGGAGTTCTGACTCCCTGGATTTGTATATCGTAGTAGATTTTATAGCTTGTTCAGGCTACTTTAGGCTTAGTGTGTATGCATGGGGTATTTTCCTCGCGTATATATGTCTTCGACTCGCGTCGCAACTCCGTTTTCACATATTTTGGGAAGCGGGGCGTGACATGGTTTTCATGGTATCAGAGCCAGGTTCGACATAAAAAGAAATCCTAGTTCATACCTATAACCTGAGATAATTATATTTACATTGTAATAAATATATACTATCCACATGATGATACTGAGTCCACTTGAGAATTGATCGTCCTCCTTTTGGAATCCATCTCTTGAATCTTTTGATATCCTTAATTCCAACTCTTCTTCTATAGTAATCTTGGTTCCATCTTGATTCTTATTCTTCTTCCCGATTTTATTTTCTGATTTTGTCTCTTGAAATTAGTCACTCCATTCTGAAGTAGTAACAAATATCAAAGCGCACAGCGGAAGTATAGTGGACCCATGATACTGTAAGAAGCGGCATAAAAGTTTTATCTTCTCCCTTGATCTTGATTTCCTATCATTCCCTGCTTTATTGAAATTTCAAGGACGTAATTTTTATAAGGTGGGTAGAATGCAATATCCCTGATCTAAAATACTATATTTTTTAAAGTATTTATTTTATTTTACTAGTTATTTTATTATTATTTATTAACTGATTTATAATACAAAATTATATTAAAATAGCAAGGGGTATTTTGGCCTTATATGTATATTTAGCATTTTTAAATATTATCATTTTAATTACTATCTAGTACTTTTCTAATTACCGTGTTACAATTATTATTATTATAGTTATTATTATTGTTAATATTGATATTGTTATTATTCTTATTGTTATTGTATTAGTCATTATTATTAATGCTAGTATTTATACCAAGTATTATTAGATAATATTTTTAATGTTGATAATCACTTTATTATTATTATTACTACTATCTCTTTTTAATTATTAGTATTTATTATTATTATTGTTACTATTATTCATATCTTTTTACTTTTCCTAGCCCATAACCATTACCATGAGATCCTTACCCATTAACCCAAAATCTAATCCTAATCCTAATCTAAATCTTAAGAAAAATCATCCTAATCCTAACTACTAAATCAAGCAGTTTGAACCCACTGAAATTCTGATTTCTAAAATCCCTAATAACCTATAAAAATAGTTTAAACTACTTCTTTTCTACCTCTAAAGAAAAACTATGACCCAACTCTCCTCATCTCCTTCTTTCTTATCTCCTCAAGTGAAGCATAAATAAAAGAGATCTTGAAGTGCAGAGATTGAGGAATATGATAAGAGAGATCAAATCCAAGTAAGTAATCTATTTTTCTCAAAACTTATTGATATAAATAGTTTATTAAAAATCTTGTCTATACCATGATTATTCATATTTTTTTATACATCAAAACCCAATCTAAATTCCAACTAAAATGTACATGAGAATATACCAAATCACATCTTAATTTACATATTTTTTTTCTGAAATTTTACAGCCAAGTTTTTATAAAAACCAAAAAAAGAGAGAAATCTCGGACCAGGCCTGGCATGGTCCAGCCTGGGCCTGAGATGGGTCTGGGCTGTTGCATTTACAAAAAAAAGGAAAAGAAAAGAAGAAAGAAAGGAAGAAAGAAAGGTGAATTTGCATAATAAAATAATTTATTAAAATTATCAAAAAAATAGAGAAAAATATAATAATATTCTATAATACTTTTACATTCTATGAAAAAAAATTTAGACTAATACCAATATAAATTAACTCAAACCACCCACTTTAAAGCCATTTTCCTTAATGGTAAATTCAATCCCGTTAAGTACTTTAATGATTTAAAGACTATTAAAAATCAAATAAAAATTAGAAATTGGTTTAAAATAGACCTACTAAATTCATGTAATCTAGAGGACCATATTCTTAACCTTAAACTAATTAATCAAGATTAAAACTCTTATAACTCCCAAATAAAATATCATTTTAAAAATCTAACAATTTCTATTGAAATAATTTATGTAGATTTATCGGGGCCTTATGATTTCAGTGCTCTGGATTGGGATCGAGTTCAGGTGAGTGTTTCTTTTCTCTGTGTAATTTTATTTAATTTTGTCGTGAGTGTTCTTTTCCTCCTTGAGTTAAACAAGGGTTTTGTGATAAATGATTTTATTTTCTTATGTAATTATGCTACTAAAATTTCTTGAGATGATATTTTTGATTATTATTTTCCTCATTCGCCATTGAAATATATATATATATGTTACTTGTTTGATTTCATGTGACCATCTGCTTTATTATACTAGTATGATTACCCGTATCATTTCATGAGGTACCAGTGAGTGCCCACTTTGATTATATAGCTTACTTGAGTGTCATTTAATATCGTTTCATGTGTTAGTTGTTCGATGTTATTAGCTCAGAACTAGTTGTGGTATAACCTTAGGCTATGACTTGGATTGATTTGAGATTAGCCTGGTTCATATTTGGGGATTTATTGTGGTATTATCGGATATTTATTTGATGATGTTTCAGACGAGAATCATTTGGACAATAAAGATTGATTAAATGAGATGTTATCTTAAGATTGATTTATCTGGATACTTGAATTTATATATGGACCTAGAGTTCAACTTGAGATTTACATGAATACCTTACCTTGATTTTGATCTATCATATAATACTGATTTTGAATTATTAGTTGCAAGTATTTTATTTGGATATGTTCAATGATAAATTATCTTAGTAATGATGTTTATTGATATCGAGGTTTGAGTGCAGAGACTTTCTAGATTTCATGTAGCTTGAGGATGTCCCACTCCTTAGTTATTATCTTGATTGGGATTGAAACTGTTGGTGATGTAACTTAAACTATAATTATATTTAGATTTTGGATTTGATTATTTTATGATGGTAGTTATACGAGTTGATATCTGAGTGACGTTATCAGTAGATTTGATTATTCTTATTGATGGTAAAATAGGTGAGAGTTTGGTTAGATATTGATGATTGATTAATTTGGAGATTCTTTATTAAAAGAACGAGATATTGGACTTGGATTTGTTGGTGACTCAAATTGAGTTGAAATTGACCTTGGGTTGAAAAGTAGACGTAGATTAGTTTGACCTGACTTGGTTGCATGTGTATGCATAATTGACTAGTTACTTGAATTTTTGATTCTTGTGTTTTAACTTAATGGAAGTGAGAGTGTATGATGGTCTTAATTAAGATTGGACAGTGATGATTGGTTGGATGAGTATGTATTTTATATATTGGCACTTGGATATATCGATGACTTTAAGGATCTGAGGTTGACTAAATATTTTGTTAAGATTATTCTATTTATACTAGTAGGTCATTACTTATTCTGAATATTATGATTTACTTTAAGAACTTGACTGAGTATACTTGTCATCTACCTGATAAACTATATTGTCCATGTTACAATAATTGTTGGGAAAATATTGCATATGGTAACAACACTTTCATGTTATACTTGTTACATGTCCTGTTATACCGGTATCCTGTTCACTGATATTATATATCCTATTATACCGGTATCCTATTACACCTGTTGATGTTGTTACCCACCAAGTTATCCCAGTGATTTAAGTGACTTGCAAATTAAATATTCTTGATAAACTAATGATATGATATTAAACAACTTACACTGGGATTGAAAAAATTGATGGAGGAGGCAGCGTCTATATTTTGGGTGGACCTAGGAGATAGGCTGCGCAGCCGAAAGAGGGTTCCACTGCAGGGTTCCCGTAGGCTGACTGGCACCCCGTCTTGTTCTTGTTCCTTTTATACATGTTCCTGACTACCTAGCGGTAGGGCCTGGTTCAGCACCAGGAGTCTGAGCCGTGGCCTCGGGTATGTACGGGACTCACCTAAAGCATGGACAATGTCTCCAACTGATCAGTTTCAATAACTTAGGACCTCAATTGACATGTGTGATAGGCGTAGTATGGGATGCGTCTATTACAGGTGGAAATTGTTGTTCGCTGGCATAATAATAATAAAATTTCATAATGTACTGTAATTGATTGTTTTGCATGATACATGTATGTAGGTTGGATACCCGATGTTACACCTGACCTGATTAGACATCTGACTCTAGTACTGACTAACTCTACCTACTTGATATATAGAACGTGATACACACCTGATTGAATACTCGACTGGACACATACTCTACTGTGTGCTATCCACATTACTGTTTATTTACTTTATTCATGCCAATCCTTATTCCAGTATATATTTTATTTATCTACTCACATGTTATATGTACATGTACTTTCCAGTTTATTTTTATATATTCATTAGGAGTTCTGACTCCCTGGATTTGTATATCCAGATTTGTGGCTATTTATTACTGATCAGGTTTTTGGAGAGGATTACATGCGTTACAAGGAGCTTGAGTCTCTCTTTTCTTGATTATCGGTATTCCTGCTCTTTTGTTCATGTAATTTTCTGAGTCTATCTATATCATGTCCAGTTATCATTTCTTCATTTACTCATCTGCTATCATTATGTTAGATATTTATATGTCATATTGCAGTGATATTGGTTTATTGTAGTAGATTTTATAGCTTGTTCAGACTACTTTAGGCTTAGCGTGTATGCATGGGGTATTTTTCTCGCGTATATATGTCTTCGACTATCGTCGCAACTCCGTTTTCATATATTTTGGGAAGCGGGGCGTGACATGGTTTTCATGGTATCAGAGCCAGGTTCGACATAAAAAGAAATCCTAGTTCATACCTATAACCTGAGATAATTATATTTACACTGTAATAAACATATACTATCCACATGATGATACTGAGTCCACTTGAGAATTGATCGTCCTCCCTTTTGGAATCCATCTCTTGAATCTTTTGATATCCTTAATTTCAACTCTTCTTCTATAGTAATCTTGGCTCCATCTTGATTCTTATTCTTCTTCCCGGTTTATTTTCTGATTTTGTCTCTTGAAATTAGTCACTCCATTCTGAAGTAGTAACAAATATCAAAGCGCACAGCGGAAGCATGGTGGACCCATGATACGTAAGAAGCGACATAAAAGTTTTATCTTCTCCCTTGATCTTGATTTCCTATCATTCCCTGCTTTATTGAAATTTCAAGGACGTAATTTTTATAAGGTGGGTAGAATGCAATATCCATGATCTAAAATACTATATTTTTTAAAGTATTTATTTTATTTTACTAGTTATTTTATTATTATTTTTAACTGATTTATAATACAAAATTATTTTAAAAATAGTAAGGGGTATTTTGGCCTTATATGTATATTTAGCATTTTTAAATATTATCATTTTAATTACTATCTAGTACTTTTCTAATTACTGTGTTACAATTATTATTATTATAGTTATTATTATTATTGTTAATATTGATATTGTTATTATTCTTATTGTTATTGTATTAGTCATTATTATTAATGGCAGAATTTTTACCAAGTATTATTAGATAATATTTTTAATGTTGATAATCTTTTTTTTTATTATTATTACTACTATCTCTTTTTGATTATTAGTATTTATTATTATTATTGTTACTATTATTCATATCTTTTTACTTTTCCTAGCCCATAACCCATTACCATGAGATCCTTACCCTTTAACCCAAAATCTAATCCTAATCCTAATCTAAATACTAAGAAAAATCATCCTAATCCTAAATACTAAATCAAGCAGTTTGAACCCACTGATATTCTGATTTCTAAAATCCCTAATAACCTATAAAAATAGTCTAAACTACTTCTTTTCTACCTCTAAAAAAAAACTATGACCCAACTCTCCCCATCTCCTTCTTTCTTCTCTCCTCAAGCGAAGCATAAATAAAAGAGATCTTGAAGTGCAGAGATTGAGGAATATGATAAGAGAGATCAAATCCAAGTAAGTAATCTATTTTCTCAAAACTTATTGATATAAATAGTTTATTAAAAATCATGTCTATACCATGATTATTCATATTTTTTTATACATCAAAACCCAATCTAAAATCCAACTAAAATGTACATGAGAATATACCAAACCACATCTTAATTTACATATTTTTTTCTGAAATTTTACAGCCAAGTTTTTATAAAAACCAAAAAAAGAGTGAAATCTCGAACCAGGCCTGGGCCTGGCCTGGTCCGGCCTGGGCCTAAGATGGGTCTGGGTTGTTGCATTTACAAAAAAAAGGGAAAGAAAAGAAGAAAGAAAGGGAGAAAGAAAGGTGAATTTGCATAATAAAATAATTTATTAAAATTATCAAAAAAATAGAGAAAAATATAAATAATATTCTATAATACTTTTACATTCTATGATAAAAATTTTAAACTAATACCAATATAAATTAACTCAAACCACCCACTTTAAAGCCATTTTCCTTAATGGTAAATTCAATCCCGTTAAGTACTTTAATGATTTAAAGACTATTAAAAATCCAATAAAAATTAGAAATTGGTTTAAAATAGACCTACTAAATTCATGTAATCTACATGACCATATTCCTAACCTGAAACTAATTAATCAAGATTAAAACTCTTACAACTCCCAAATAAAATATCATTTTAAAAATCTAACAATTTCTATTGAAATAATTTATGTAGATTTATCGGGGCCTTATGATTTCAGTGCTCTGGATTGGGATCGAGTTCAGGTGAGTGTTTCTTTTCTCTGTATAATTTTATTTAATTTTGTCGTGAGTGTTCTTTTCCTCCTTGAGTTAAACAAGGGTTTTGTGATAAATGATTTTATTTTCTTATGTAATTATGCTACTAAAATTTCTTGAGATGATATTTTTGAGTATTATTTTCCTCATTCACCATTGAAATATATATATATATGTTACTTGTTTGATTTCATGTGACCATCTGCTTTATTATACTAGTATGATTACCCGTATCATTTCATGAGGTACTAGTGAGTGCCCACTTTGATTATATAGCTTACTTGAGTGTCATTTAATATCGTTTCATGTGTTAGTTGTTCGATGTTATTAGCTCAGAACTAGTTGTGGTATAACCTTAGGCTATGACTTGGATTGATTTGAGATTAGCCTGGTTCATATTTGGGGATTTATTGAGGTATTATCGAATATTTATTTGATGATGTTTCAGACGAGAATCATTTGGACAATAAAGATTGATTAAATGAGATGTTACCTTAAGATTGATTTATCTGGATACTTGAATTTATATATGGACCTAGAGTTCAACTTAAGATTTACATGAATACCTTACCTTGATTTTGATCTATCATATAATACTGATTTTGAATTATTAGTTGCAAGTATTTTATTTGGATATGTTCAATGATAAATTATCTTAGTAATGATGTTTATTGATATCGAGGTTTGAGTGCAGAGACTTTCTAGATTTCATGTAGCTTGAGGATGTCCCACTCCTTAGTTATTATCTTGATTGGGATTGAAACTGTTGGTGATGTAACTTAAACTATAATTATATTTAGATCTTAGATTTGATTGTTTTATGATGGTAGTTATACGAGTTGATATCTGAGTGACGTTATCAGTAGATTTGATTATTCTTATTGATGGTAAAATAGGTGAGAGTTTGGTTAGATATTGATGATTGATTAATTTGGAGATTCTTTATTAAAAGAACGAGATATTGGACTTGGATTTGTTGGTGACTCAAATTGAGTTGAAATTGACCTTGGGTTGAAAAGTAGACGTAGATTAGTTTGACCTGACCTGGTTGCATGAGTATGCATAATTGACTAGTTACTTGAATTTCTGAATCTTGTGTTTTAACTTAATGGAAGTGAGAGTGTATGATGGTCTTAATTAAGATTGGATAGTGATGATTGGTTGGATGAGTATGTATTTTATATATTGGGACTTGGATATATCGATGACTTTGAGGATCTGAGATTGATTAAATATTTTGCCCGAATTATTCTATTCACGCCAGCAGGTCATTGCTTATTCTGAATATCATGGTTTACCTGAAGAACTTGACTAATAATACTTGGCATCTACATGATAAACTATATTGTCCATGTTACCATAATTGCTAGAAAAATATTGTATACGGTAACAACACCTTCATGTTATATTTGTTACATGTCCTGTTATACCGGTATCCTGTTCATTGACATTACATATCCTGTTATATCGTTATCCTGATTACAAATATTGATTTTGTTACCCACCGAGTTATCCCAATGATTTAAGTAACATGCACATTAAATAATCTTGATAAACTAATGACATGATATTAAACAACTTATACTGGGATTGGGAAAATTGATAGAGGAGGCAGCGTCTGTATTTTGGGTGGACCTAGGATATAGGTTGCGCCGTCGAAAGAGGGTTCCACTGTAGGGTTCCCGTGAGGTGACTGGCACCCCGTTCTATTCTTGTTCCTGTTATACATGTTGCTGATTACCTAACGGTAGGGCCTGGTTCAGCACCAGGAGTCTAGACCGTGGTCCCGGATATGTACGGGACCCACCTAAAGTATAGACAGTGTCTCTAACCAATCAGTTTCAATAACTTAGGACCTCGATTGACATGTTCGATAGGCGTAGTATGGGATGTGTCTATTACATGTGCCGATTGGTGTTCGCTGACATAATAATAATAATAAACTATTCATAGTGTACTGTAATTGGTTATTTTGCCTGATACATGTATTTATGTTGGACACCCGATGTTACACTTGACCTGATTGGACATCTGACTCTAGTGCTGACTAACTCTACCTACTTGATATATAGAACGTGATAGACACCTGATTGAATACCCTACTGGACACATACTCTACTGTGTGCTATCCACATTACTGTTTATTTACTTTATTCATGCTAATTCTTATTCCTGTATATATTTTCTTTATCTACTTACATGTTATATGTACATGTACTTTCCAGTTTATTTTAATACTTTCACTAGGGGTTCTGACTCCCTGGGTTTGCATATCCAGATTTGTGGCTATTTATTACTGATCAGGTATTTGGAGAGAATTACATGCGTTACAAGGAGCTGGAGTCTCTCTTCTTGATTATCGGTATTCCTGCTCTTTTGTTCATGTAATTTTCTGATTCTATCTATATCATGTCCAGTTACCATTTCTTCCTTTACTCATCTGCTATCATTGTATTAGTTATTTATATGTCTTATTGTAGTGATATTGATTTATCGTAGTAGATTTTATACCTTGTTCAGGTTACTTTAGGCTTAGCGTGTATGTGTGGGGTATTTTCCTCGCGTATAGACGTCGCCGTCTCTCGTCGCGACTCCGTTTTCACGTATTTTGGGAAGCGGGGCTGACAATATGCATGGCCCGAAAGTCTCTCTAACATTTGGTCAATGAAAGGTAATAGGAAATGATCCTTACGGGTTACGGTATTAAGTTTCCTATAGTCTATATATACTCTCCGCCCTATGATTGTCCTAATTGGTATTAGCTCATTATTATCATTTTTAACCACTGTGATGCATTATTCTTTGGAACCACTTAAACAGGACCGGCCCAATTACTATTAGAAATAGTATAGATCATACTTGCATCAAGAAGTTTCAACACTTCTTTTTTTACCACTTCCTTCATTGCTCGGTTCAAACGGCGTTAAGGCTGAAACAAAGGTTTATAGTTCTCCTCCATCAAGATCCTGTGCATACACAATGAAGGGCTTATACCTTTTATATCTGTAATTGTCTAACCAATCACTGTTTTATGATCTTGTAGTACACGCAAGAGTTTCTCTTCCTCATCACCTGTCAAAGAAAAATAAACAATTACTAGTAGTGTAAAATTCTCACCTAAACATGCATATCTTAGATGTGTGGTAACTCCTTGAGCTCTAATTTTGGTGACTTTAGAATGGATGGTGGAGCTGGTGAGATACTTACTCCAAGCTCTTCAATCTGTTGCCTCCCATACTTAAGCAATGATGTTGTCACTTCCAAGTAGTTCGCACATTCCCTTCTTTCAAAATCATCCTCATTGATGGTTGCTGAATGAATGAGGCATGCCTCAAGTGGTAATGCTGGGGTCTCGTTCTCAAATACTTCAGTTGTTACCATCTCAATTATGTCAATATAATGACATTCATCATGGTTGGAGGGATATTTCATCGCCTGAAGGACATTGAATGTGACTTCTTCATCCTGCACACGAAGAGTTAATTTTTCTTTTTGCACATCTATTAATGGATTTCCCGTTGCAAGAAATGGATGTCCCAAAATGAGAGGTACTTCCCTATCCTCCTCCATGTCGAGTACGATAAAGTCTGCAGGGAGTAGAGCTTTTTCACCTTTACTAGCACATCTTCAATTACTCCCTAGGGTATTTGATGGACCTATCCACCAATTGAAGTGATACACTAGTTGATTTTGGTTCTCCTAGCCCCAGGGTCCTGAACACAGAAAGAGGCATCAAGTTAATACTGGCACCAAGATCACATAAGGTTGTTTCAAAATAAGAAATTTCTATAGTGTAAGGTATAGTGAACCTCCCTAGATCCTTAAGCTTTGGAGGAAGCTTGTTTAGCAGAATAGCAATGCATTTTTCATTAAACATTACTATTTCACGATCCTCAAGTTTTCTCTTATTTCTTAGGATCTTCTTCATAAATTTTGCGTACTTGGACATCTGTGCTAGGGCCTCTGCAAAAGGAATGTTAATATGCAGTTTTTTAAACATATTTAGAAATTGAACAAATTGTTTATCCGTAGTCCTTTGCTTGTGTTTCTAGGGGAATAAAAGTAGGGGAACATATGGCTTGATGTCTGACTTCTCTGTAGGATCTTGCACAGTCTGAAAATCTTCTAGAGTTCAGCTACCTGGCCGACATTTTGACTGGCTAGTTGAACTTTTGCTCTGTATATCTCCTGCCTTCTTCTCTTTTTCTGAGTATTCATCTCTAGTGTCTGTTGGAACAAGATTTTTTCTCTGGAGACTTGGTCCTGTGCTAGGAACTTTTTACTTCTTAACGTGATTGCCTTGACGTGTTCTTTGGGATTTATCTTCGTGTTACTTAGTAATGATTCTTGTGGTCGAATGGACAACAAGCTGAAAATTTGACTCATCTGCACCTCTAGGTTATGAATTGCAGCTGCTTGGTTCTTCAGGTTGGTGTCTGTGGTGGTCTTGAATATTTGTATGGTGGCGGTAAGCTGTTGCATTGTCTCCTCCAGGCTTGGCTTCTTCTCTAATCGTGGTGGTGGCCTTACTTACTGTTGTTGAAAGTTATTCGCCCTTGGAGCAATGTTGTTGTTGTTACAACCCAATCCTAGATTAGGATGATTTCTCTAAGCTAGTATGTACGTATTTGAATAAGGGTTATTATTCCTTTGAAAGTTGTTCACGTAGTTTGCCTGCTCGTTTGAAGGGAACCCAAAGTTGCCAACTTGCCCTTCATTGGCTGGTTGCCGTGCAATAAATTCAGCATTTGGAGGGTTTTGAGTTTGGATTGCATTTACATTGGTTGCATCGAGTTTCTTTGTTAACAACACAAGTTGTGCATGTATTGCCGAGATTGCGTCTATCTCATGTACTCTGGCTGCCTTCCTTGGCATTGCTTGATCTGATTGCCACTGGTAACTATTTGAGGCCATCTCCTCAAGGAGCTTGTATGCCTCATCACGTTCTTTGCCCATGAGTGCTGCTCCCGCGACTGCGTCAATTATCATCTTGATATTTAGATTCAGTCCATTGTAGAAGAATTGGATTTTCAACCAAGCAGAAAGTCCGTGATGTAGGACTTTCCTGATCCATCTTTTGTACCTTTCCAAAGTTTCATAGATGCTTTCAGATTCAAGTTTGGTAAAGGTTGTGAGATCACCTCAGAGTTTTGCCGCTTTAGATGGAGGGAAGTACTTTGTGAGGAACTTATTTGCCATTTCATCCTATGTCGCCATGGTATTCTTAGGTAAAGAATTAAACCATGTCTTTGCTTTATCCTTTAAAGAAAATGGTAAAAGTTTCAGCTTTATTACCTCCAGAGA
Source organism: Agave tequilana (assembly GCA_038442645.1). Taxonomy (NCBI): domain Eukaryota; kingdom Viridiplantae; phylum Streptophyta; class Magnoliopsida; order Asparagales; family Asparagaceae; genus Agave; species Agave tequilana. The sequence goes on along the minus strand of JAVJIF010015051.1, from coordinate 54,836 downwards.
CACACCATTAATCACTTGTGTGTCACAAATCTCTAGAAAACTAGAGACGTGTTCATTGAGGTCGTCATGTGGGAATCCCCCGAATTGACATGTGTATTGCACCATCTGAATTAACCCCAGCTTCAGTTCAAAGTTATTTTCTTGAATTGTCTGTGCCATGATGCATGAATTGGCTCCCGTAAGAGAGGGAACAGCGTAATCCCTTAAAACATTTCTCTCGTTTTGTTCCGTCATTGCTTTTTCTCGATCTCGTCTCTCCTTGAGCAAGTGTCTAAAGATTCTGTCAATCTCTGGGTCAGGTTCTATCAGTTCTGCACTCTTATAACATCTCATCTACTAGTAATAGTAAATCTGGAGAAAACTCAATTCTGTTCAGAACAGGAGTTCGGCTACTGGGCCGAAGATTCAGCTACCTGGCCAAAATATGTGCTCTGTTGAGGTTGAACTTCCTATAACTTGTAGAAAAAAATTTTTATATTAGATCTACAGATAAACTTCAAAATAGAATGGTAATTGATATTGATGGTATTGAAAATTATACAATCCCCCGCAATGGCGCCAAAAACTTGATCTGCGTATTCGAATGGCAAGTATACCAATCGTTTTCAAGTAATATAGTAGTGAGTAGAGTATCGTTCCCTCGAGGATTATTGTTTCATGTATCAACTTAATCTTTCTTACTCCTATTTGAATAATTAATTTAATTTAAAGATGTTGTGATTAAAGTACTACTAAAGAAGTTTGATTTAATTATGAAAAGAACTTGAGTAATGATTTCGGTAATTATAATCAAATAAAATATTATGGTGGTGTTAATTCATCCTATTCATACTAACAATCAGAATTTTCTATCCTAATCAGTACTTTTTCTCGAATAATACCAATTCTATCTTCTAAATCTAGATTCTACAATCTCTAGATCTAGTAGATTACTAGTCAGAAGATGCATTAAGTATGATGGATATTCTGACCTGACTGCACCACTCTTACGTCTCAATGTTTTAAGTTATGGTTGTTAATCCTACAAGCTTTTGCTAAGTTATCTCCTCTCAGACTCTAATCTAGTCTTCTGATTAATTATGCGTACCAATTATAACATAAAGCACAAGATTTAACAACATAGCAAATAAATGATTTAAACTTTATAAAACACATAGGAGAATTTGCACAAAATATAATCTTATATCATCAATACAATCCCTACATCTTGCTCTTAGCTACGAAAAATTAGTTCATAACTATGAAAATAAAACACATTATAATATTGAAAAAGATCATGGAATAGAATCAATTAAAAGAAAATAAAAGAAAGGTAAGAGAGCATCAATAAAGATGAAGCCTTGACGAATTTTCTGCTGAAAGTACTCTGAGAATTAATGGCTAACAGTAGAATTTTATTAATTTTCACTTAAAATAAAAGAGAGAATTAAATTGTATATTTTTCAAGAGGCTTGGCAGCGTTTATATAGAACAGAGAGAAGTAAAACCCTAATCGAATACAAAAACTTAGATTTCTTAATTTACATGAATTTTTCGGAAAATTCTATCTGTATGCACCGCCATAGTTTGGCCAGTGGGCCAAAAATTCGCTAGCTAGCCAAACTTCTTTTTGCATTTGCTCTCCGCTTTTTGACTCATGTTGACCACTGAGTTGGCATTCCTATTGACTGGTCTACGGTTGTTTGGCCGAAATCTATGGCTGGGTGGCCGAACTCTTGGTCAATTTCAGCCCCAGATATTTGTGAAATTTCTTATTTTGCGTGAAGGCTCGGTTGAGATGTTCCATCTCTGCTTCAAATATCTGGTTCTGTATTTTTTTTGTTCATTTGATATCACCAATTTGTCAATTTTCGCTCTTTTCTTCTAATTTGCTCTTGACCTAAAATCTGCAAAATAACACTAATAAAATACCAATGCTGCATTAAATATGGTAAATAATAGGCATAAAAAGTGATGTAAAACATGTATATAAAGCACACACATCAACAGGTAAAAAGTCCCAGTCGACTAATATAAGCACACAACTTTCTATTGGAATTACCGGTTGACTATTAAATAGCCCCATTCGATTGGACAATGCACAAACTCATATAACACGGTATTTGGCCTACTACCAATCGACTATCCCTGATACTCTGGTCTGTGCATCAATGCACAGAACACCTTAGCAACATGTATACAGTCATGTACACACATTATTCCACCAAAACTCTCGACAACTCTCACACACACACACACACTCACACATACACACACTTTTTTCTAATCATCAAAATACTCATCGAGTCATATACATATACATTTATATGTATATCCATACATGAAATAGCATGAAATAATTGGCCTACTACTAGTCGACTACTTCTGATACTCAGTCGATTGGTCTGTGCATCAATGCACATAATACCTTAGCAACATGTATACACTCATATACACACATTATTCCACCAAAACACTCGACAACTCAGACAGACACACACATACACACACACACACACTCTTTTCTAATCATCAAAATACTTATCAAGTCATTTACATATACATATATATATATATATATATATATATATATATATATATATATATATATATATATATATATATATATATATATATATATATATATATATATATCCATACATTCATATATGAAATAGCATCAAATAAGACTTTAAGTGTGTTTCATTTACCCTACCAAATTAAAAATTTCGCCTCCGAAATTTCACTAATGTCTATACTTAGAAGTGATAGCACAAAACTGATACATCGAGTGAAATAATCCAAACATGAAAACCTTCATATATATGCCATATGTTTCGGTTATCAATGCCTAAATACAGACAAAATGTGAAAACATGACTTCAGAAACTACTTAATTACTTATAAACAAGTGACGAAGTGTTATACTTCCTCATCAAAAAGATGTGGGTAGTCTCTGCTCATATCCTCCTTGCGCTCTCATGATCCTTCTTCAACTCTACGTCGGCTCCACTAGACTTCCCATAAAAGGATAATCTTTTTCCTTAATTTCTTGTTCACTTTGGCTAAAATGCATAATGGAGTCTCCTTGGTAGTGATGTCCAACTGAGTTGCAACTCTGATAAATCCATCACATACTACTACTCCTCATCCCGTAAATGCTTCTTCGGCATCGACACATGGAGCACATCATGAACATCCTTCAATGTATTTGGCAGCTCCAAGCGATACGTTACAGCTTTAACTCTTTCAATGATCTTGAAAGGTTCAATCTACCTTGGTGCAAGCTTTCCCTTCTTTCCAAAATGCTTAACACCTTTCACTGGTGAAACCTTCAACATTACAAAGTCTCCAACTTCAAACTCTATGGGTCTTCGCCTCTTTTCCGTATAGAACTTATGTCTACTCTGCACCGCAAGGATATGGTCCCGAATAACTGCAACCTTCTCTGTTTTCTCTCTTACCAAGTCTGGTCCCAAAAGCAGGTTGTCCTCTGGTTCGGCCCAACAGACTGGTGACTTGCAAATCCTCCCATATAGTGCCTTATAGGGAGCCATACCAATCATAGAGTGGTAATTGTTGTTGTACGCAAACTCTACAAGTGGTAGGTGCTCCTCCCTGATTGACACGTATTTTGCATTATTTTTATTATATTCTCACATTTATCCTATAATTAATTCTGCTAATCCCTTGTCTCAATGTCTTATTTTGCAGGTTGTCTTAATGAAGGAGAGAAGATAAGACCAAACAAAAGGTAGTTAAATTTTGATTTAATTAGATCTATTTGGTTAACTGAAGATAAATCCAAACAAATACAGTTAAAATTGAATTTAGAATAATCAATTTGGTTAACTTGAAGAATCAAGAGAATATTGTTAAAATTCAGAAATCCAAAAGATATATTATCAAAAGATCTTTTCTGTTGAGCAAGCAATTTTGTCTATACATCCAATCTTATTTCCAATCTTATCAGGGGATCTTTTCTGTCGGACTAGCGATGTGATCTCATCTTCAAGCATGCTCTCTTTTATACATTTCAACTTATAAATACCACCACTTCAAAAGACAAAGGGATGATTAAGGAGAGTTAGATTTTAGGCTAGGTTTTTGTTCTAGTTTAGTATAGGTTTTATTTTTCTTTTCATGTAGTTTTTGTTTTTATTATGTTACTCAGAGGAGAGAAGAGTTTCATGAGAGAATGAGAGTGAAGATTGTACTGAGAGTGATACCGATGTAAGTATTCTTCTCTTCTTTCATCGTTACTTTATTTAATCAAAACTTGCATTCTTGTTTTTTATTTTTGTTTTTCTTCTACTTTCTTCTGGGGAGCTTGCGAATCTAAATGACTATGATAGCCTCTAATTTGTCTTGACCTTGCAAGTGCCAATGATGGCTTATGGTGATGGATAGCCATTTCTAAATTAGCTTTAGCTTGCACCTTTATTTCATAGTTTAGAATGGGAATGGAGAAGATCTCATACGCCATACTTCAATCGCCTTCAAGTCAAGCTCAATCGTTTCAAAGGATCAAAGGTGAGCAAGTGTCAAAGAAGTAAGTATTTTAGTTTTTCCTTCTTTTCATTTCATAGTTAGAACACTTTCAAAAACAACTCCTTCTATACTCTTTTTAATTTATTTTTAACTTAATTTTTAAAACATCTTCAATCACCATCTTCTTCTGTCTTCCATTTTCTTCACTTAACATAGATTTATTTCTCTTTTTGTTCAAAAACAAAGAAGAACTTATAACCATTTTCAGTAACTTAAAATAAACTTATCTAAACTCTTTCATCGCAAGCCCCTCATTGTGGATCACGGCCCGCATAGCCACTTGCTAAAGTGGTAGTATTGAGCGACCTTAAACTTATTAACTTACATTTCTAAACTTAACTTTTCTATGCACAGGCCAGACCTAACCAAATTTTGGTGTCGTTGCCGGGAAGGGACGGTAAGTTTTTTTTAGTTTACCTAACGGTTAAATTTTTCTTCCCTATTTTTGTATGCAGGGACTGATTCAAAGGAAACGAGAGTTGCAGAAACACATAAGTGGCTTTGGGACTTTGCTCTTGAAAGCAGATCTCAGAAGCCCTCAACCTTGCCACGCCAACGTGGCAAAAGCCACATTTTTGCGGCAAGTTGAGTGGACTACTCAACCTTCTTTCTAGCAGGGTGCATGCATTGTAAAGTTCAGATTTTTGCTACTATTAGTTTTCTTATTTAGCTCACTGTATACACATTTTTAACTCAACAGTAAATTGTTGCTTGTAAATGCAAAAAAATATTTAGACTTGCATTTAAGCACGTGTCTAATTCGTTACATTTCATTACTGTTGAAGAGTGCTGGAGGAAAGGTACGTGTGCATAGCACATAGTATAGAAATACTTTTGAATTATTTATATTGCTTAAGTGTTGCTTTTAATATACATATGCACGTTGCACTAAACTGAATTATGGGCTTGTCCTATAAATAAGATAAAGCGGGAAAGTCATTACCCTCTCTTAGACCACAAAACATCTCCTCACTCACTTACCTATCCTAACTTAAAACTGAGTAGATATTGGTCCTAGGGGCATCTCGGACTCAATAGGAGACTGACCTTAGGGGAAACTTGTTAGAATTTAACTCTTACCAAATCAGTGTCAAAGGTTGGGGATTGAGAGGTAAAACCTTGAAGAATATTGGTTTAACATAATTAGGTCCGTTTCTTAGGCACAGATACCTTCCATCGGTCTTACCCTTACCTGACCAATTAACTTGTGGTCAGATTCTGCAATATACCTCCCATGGACAGTCTAACCCGTTAGAAGTCGTATAGGTCTAAGGTCTACCCGAACTTAGGCTTTATTTTTATTTTTGTTTGTTTGTTTGTTTTGTTTGTTTTTATTTTTGACATCTTATTATATGAATTACAATTACAATTATTCCAATACTTATAGTGGTCCATACTTCACCCCGACCTCTTTTGACTCAAATATTACCAACCTGGTATTTTATAACTTTAACCAATCAAGTATGTTGGATTTGTCTTATCCGAATCAATATATGCCCCAGTCCCAATATTATGAACAAGACTAGAACAATCATCACCACTCTTTACCGAGTCAGTGGGGATACAACTTTCCTGAATTATTCTATCAACCACCTTACTAACATACCTCATTTTTAGAACAACCAATAGATGAAAAATCTGATTTCAAAAAGAGGATGAATGCCTTGAACGATAAACTTCTAGAAGCTTTGCATGAGTCTGAGTGATAAGTTCAAAACTTTACGGCCTCACATTCTCATTAAAATTTTCAAATCCAAGATCCTTACTCTATTTTTCAAGTCTCACAACAAGAAGAAGAAACTACTGACTTAGAAAAGAGTATGAAATCTATGATTCAGTCCCAAAATAATTATATTCAGTCTAAAGATGATTCTTTCAAGATGTTAAAGCACAAATGGATCATTTGGTCAAAATAATTAATGATAGGAATGAGACAACTCTCAGTAAGCAATTTTTTACCATTCCCGATTCCCCCAGCTATATTGATAGGAACCAAGAATCATGGTTCTTGGAGATTTAAACCAAGACTCAATTCCACCACAACATATTGAACTTGACCAATCCCAAACCTTAGACAGATTGGCAAGTTTTTATTTCAATGAAATTGAACTTGAACATGAATGTGAACACGATCTTCAATTTTGTGATTTAGCTCCAAAATTTGAATCAATGTTGTGTTGGCCCAAAGGTTACAATCCCCGATTTTGTGTTTTGATGATAACAAAGAATATGAAGTTATTTGGTACTAATCAAGTTTAAGAGTGTATTTCAAGATTCAAAAAGATCTAACAGGGACAGAAAGGTCTAACAGGTTTCTTTCTCTAAACGAAGGTGTTGATGGCTCAGGGTACTCAAGAACGGGATCACAGCTCAAAGCACTCAGCGTCGCTCAATCGTCACTATCAGAGAAGCTCACTTGAAGATTCTTGCAATCAATTAGAACCTTGTAAGAAACTAGTTTGTTAAAGAGTTGAATATAAATTTAAGGCTCAAAGATATACACACAAAAAAGTGCATGTTTTCAAAAGCATGGTTTTGACATATTTGGTTTTGATACTTGTTCCACATTTTCTTAGAAATTTCTATCTCAGTTTAGAACTTGTATCTCATAGTTATAAACGTCGATCACTCTAGTTTTGATGATGATTAACTCATGTAGTTATATTACTAATGATCTTGTGTTTAATTAGTGACAGATTCTTTGATCAAGATCTTAGTAGATGCATAGCTTCAACAAAAGATTCAAAGTCAAGATTTGGAGCTAGCACGGAGTTTGGACGAAGTCAAGAAGATGAGAAGCCTTCAAGTGAAGACTTCAAGAAGATGAAGACTTGTGTCTAGGTATAAGATTTTGTTTTTGTTTTAGTTAAAAATGTAAAGGATAGAATAGTTGGTGGATTGCTCAAATATATATCACACACACACTCTTGATTTAGTTGTCTTTTCATAAAAGAATTTTCAGATTTAGAAAAGACTTTCATTTTGGAAAAATGCTTTTTGCTTCTTAAAGATATGCATATAAGAAATTCCAAAAACCAAAAAGCATTTTTCCAAAATGAAAGTCTTTCTAAATCTGAAAATTCTTTTATGAAAAGACAACTAAATCAAGAGTGTGTGTGTGATATATATTTGAGCAATCCACCAACTATTCTATCCTTTACATTTTTAACTAAAACAAAAACAAAATCTTATACCTAGACACAAGTCTTCATCTTCTTGAAGTCTTCACTTGAAGGCTTCTCATCTTCTTGACTTGGTCCAAACTCCGCGCTAGCTCCAAATCTTGACTTGAATCTTTTGTTGAAGCTATGCACCTACTAAGATCTTGATCAAAGAATCTGTCACTAATTAAACACAAGATCATTAGTAATATAACTACATGAGTTAATCATCATCAAAACTAGAGTGATGGGCCTTTGGGCCAACAATCTCCCCCTTTTTGATGATGACAAAACTCATGAAGTTATATATGCATGGATTAAAGTAAAGCTTCAAAGAAGCTCCCCCTTAACTCATGCATAACATATAAATAATAGATATGGCAATGAGGCACATGAATATGTATGCAAGTATGGAGATAAAACATGCAACAAGCATAAATCAAAATCTTTTTCTCCTATTTGCAATACAAAAATATATATGCATAAACATAAATCTTTATTCAAAAATGCATATAGACTCAAATACTTCTCCCCCTTTTTGTCACTCATCAACAAAGGGTTCAAAGTAAAATCAAATCAAACAAATTTTTCTCCCCCTTTTTGTCATAAACGTCTTCTCTCTTTTAAACTTCAAACAAAAATTATTTGAAAATTTCTTTGTCTTCAAAAATTACTTTGACCCAATTTTTGGCCTAGATAGGTCAATTGGGTGGTCGACCATGCCTATTAGAGGCCAGACCGATCAACCGCACGGTCGACCGAACCTCTGGCAATTGTGGTGTACTGTTGTGCGTATTCACGATCGACTGGTCCCCTATTGCGGTTGACTGAGCAGTCGACTGACTGTAACTAGTTTGGTTTCGGTTAAACACGGTCGACCGGCCGGTCGACCGAGAGCCAACGGTCAACTTTTTTTGAATGGCTGGTTGATCGGCCGGTCGACCGATAGACTGCCAGATTGGTAGTAACGACATGTTCTTTTAAATCTGTTTTTAACATGTTTCTTTTAAAACATGAAAAGTTGAATTTCTAGGGTCAATTTCCTCCTTTTTATACCTAGTAAAAACTATTCTAAAAGTGTTTTTTTTAAATTTATATAAAGGATTATTGGGATTGAATATTTCATAACATCAAATTCTATTAAAAATCTAGTTTTTGCTTTCAAAGAGAAAAAGTTTTAATTTTTCTTTTGTGGTCTTATTTTAAAGTTTTAATTGAGTTTTTCTGCTCTAATATCTCTCTTTTCTGATTTTCACTCTCACTTATATTGTTGAGCTTCAAGTTTACATTTTACTCTATAGGATTTTTGTAAGAGAGTTGCAAAGAGAGTGTTTGTGATTTCTTAATCACCTAGAGCTTGCCATCTCAATTGGCTTTGTGCTGCCTCTGATGTAGAGGATTGAGTTTGAGAGTTGTGTACTCCGATACCTTATTATAAGGTCCCTTTGTGGAGGATCCAATAGTTGATAGTGAAATTCTTCACGGTGGTGAAGGCGGAAATGTAGAGCGGTGGCTCGAACCTCGAAACAAATCTTTTTGTTTGTGATTCCTTTATTATCTCCATTTACTTGTTTATCATTCATTGATTCTTGTCGATCAATACTCATCTTAATAAAATAGCAATTAAGCACCTTAACTTATCTAGAGAAATCACGAGGAGAAATTCAGAGCCCTTCATGGAGAATCTGGCTTCAAGTCTTGTTTTGAGTGATCGGTTGTATTATTTCATATTAGATCGTATTGAATTTTTATTTAATTAGATGTACACCTATTCACCCTCCCTCTAGGTGTAATTTCATGTTGACTCCGGTGTCCTTACCAATTTGGACGCATTTTCTGAGCCAACATTGATTCCCGTACCCATAGATTTTAAAATTGAACCACCAATTTTGAAAAATCACATTCCATTGATGGGAAAAGAATATGAATCTCAATTTTTTGATTTGGACTCAACTCTTTAACCGAAACTGACTCTTGAAACTAACCTTGATTTGCGTCATATACCCGAGTCAGTATTTGTTCCCGCTCCTTCCATTGCAGAGCCCAAATCATCCATTCAACAACATCACATTCTTTTGTTGGACTTAGGTATAAACTATAATGACTCCAAGATGATATTCCAAGATAAGTTATATAAAGGGAATAATTTTCACAATAGGATCTTGCATGATCCTATTCTTATTGGGGATATGTAAATAGAAAAGAGGTCATAAAATATGGGTTCCGTAAACCATCACGTTATTCAGATTGGACAGCAATGCTTGACCTAATCCAACCACCACCAGAATCACCACCTTGAGGTAACATTTTTCCTTCCTTTCTTCTTTTTCATATATATATGCATTCATTCATACATCGAGGACAATTCATAAGATAGGTGTGGCGGAGGGTTCTAACATAACATAGTTTTCTTTTAATTTAAAAAATATTTTCTTTGCTTTTAAAATTTTTTTGAAAAGAGAAATAATATTTTGACCTATTTTTATAAGAAATTAAGTTAATTTTAAGGAATAGGAGAATCATAATTAGGATTTCTTATGCTTAGTCAAAATAAAGTTATTTGTTTGATTCAAGAGTTAGGAAGAAAAATTGGAAAAGTAATTTAGTCTTAATTTTTACCTTGATAAAATAAGTATACTTTATATAGTAACACACTTAGGGTTCAAAAACAAAGATTCTTATGCCTTATAAAAAATAAAAAATATATATATATCAAAAATTCACTGATTAAGTTGGGTATTTTTGCCTCATAAAGCATAAGTGGTCATGCCTAAAAGTGGTTCATATAATAAAATCTTTAAGTTTTGTAGCCTTATTTGCTCGAGTCCTTAAGTCTTTGGGGTGTTTCTCACCCGGTGCCCTAAGACCATCCGGTTTGGGAGTCACCAACTTAAGGCTCGTTACATGGACAGATTAGAAAGCCTAATGAACTAAGGGATAGTACCACAAAAAATTGATAAAAAGAAACATAAGAGTTAAAGTTAAAGAACCTCGAGTCAAAATTTCACCATCACGAAGGTGCATATGACTTAGGATAAAATAATAGACTAGATGAAAAATACAATTTGACTCCTTACCTTGATAAGTAATAAGTGTTTGAATAGAGACTAAGTGTAAGAATGAAAAGTTCAATATTCCTATAACTTATAGATTACTGAATTTTGCAAAAAATCTTCAAATATTCTCTCTTTCAAATTGTGTTTTCAAAATATTAACACTTTATTTCACTTTTTTTATGGATTTTGTGGGTGTAATTCACTGAAAACTCTCACAAGACAAAACTAACCCTCTAGAAGTAATCTAGAGATTTAACTGCTTGTTGCACATGCTAAGAGCAACCGTGATTCCTACGAAAGTGTGTTAGATTAGGTTAGCTCTATTTTTCTTTATTTTGCTTGAGGACGAGCAAAAGATAGGTGTGAGAGTATGATAATACACGTATTTTGCATTATTTTTCACATTTATCCTATAATAAATCCTGCTAATTTCTTGTGTTAATATTTATTTTGCAGGTTTGTCTTAATGAAGAGAGAGAAGATAAGACCAAATAAAAGCTAGTTAAGTTCTGATTTAATTGGATCTATTTGGTTAATGAAGATAAAGCTAAATAAATACAGTTAAAACCGAATTTAGAAGAATTAATTTGATTAGCTTGAAGAATCAAAGGGATATTGTTAAAATTCAGAAATCCAAAAGAGATATTATCAAAAGATCTTTTCTGTTGGCCAATTTATTTTGTCCATATCTCCAACCTTATCTCTAATCTTATCAGAAGATCTTTTCTGTTGGGCCAGCGATTAGATCTTATCTTCAAGCACGCTCTCCTTATCCATTTCAACCTATAAATACCACCACTTCAGAAGGCAAAGGGACGATTGAGCAGAGTTAGAGTTTAGGCTGGGTTTTTGTTCTAGTTTAGTATAGGTTTTTATTTCTTTTCATGTAATTTTTGTTTCTATTCATGTAACTCAGAAGAGAGAAGAGTTTAATAAGAGAGTCAGAGTGAAGGTTGTATTCAGAGTTACACCAGTGTAAGTATCTTCTCTTCTTTCATCGTTACTTTATTTAATCAAAAGTCATATTCTTGTTCTTCATTTTTATTTTTCTTCTACTTTCTTATCAGGAGCTTGTGAATCCAAATGATTCTGATAGCCTCAAATTTGCCTTACCCTTGCAAGTACCGTTGATGGCTTATGGTGACGGATAGCCATTTCTAAATTAGTTTTAACTTGCACCTTTATTTCCTAGTTTAGAATGGGAATGAAGAAGATCCCATACGCCATACTTCAATCGCCTTCAAGTCAAGCTCAATCGTTGCAAAGGATTAAAGATAAGCAAGCACCAAAGAGATAAGTAAGTGTTTTAGTTTTTCCTTCTTTTCATTTTATAGTTAGAACGACTTTCAAAAACAACTCCTTTAATCTTTTTCATTTTTTTATTTAGTTTTTAAAACATCTTCAATCACCATCTCCATTTATCTTCCATTTTTTCCACTTAACATCTATTTTCTTTTCAAAAACAAAGAAGAACTTTTAACTATTATCAGTAACTTAAAAGAAACTTATCTAAATGCTTACATCACAAGTCCCTCCTTGTGGATCACAACCTGCATAGCCACTTACTATAGCAGTAGTCTCGAGCAACCTTACATTTGTTAACCTACATTTCTAAACTTATCTTTTCTGTGCGCAAGTCAGACCCAGTCACTCCCAGCTACCTTGGAAATCCAAAACACAAGCTCTTAACATATCCTCCAAAACTTGATTCACCCTTTCTGTCTATCTATCCATCTGTGGGTGATATGCACTACTGAAATCAAGATGAGTACCCAAAGCCTTCTGCAAAGGCTTCCAGAATCTGAATGTAAAGGATGAACCTCGATCCGAGACTATGAAAACTGGCACGCCATGAAGCTTTACAATTTCTCGAACATAGAGCCTCCCAAGTACATCCACCGTGTGTTGGTTTTCACTGGCAAGAATGAGCGGATTTTGTGAGTCTATCCACAATCACCCATATAGAATCATTACATTTCCTTATTCTGGGTAGACCCACAATAAAATCCATCAAAATTTGCTCCCACTTCCACTCCGGAATAGGTAAACGTTGCAAAGTACCTGCTGGTCTCTTGTGTTCCACCTTCACTTGCTGACAAGTGTAACATTGGCACATACTCTGCCACATGTTTCCTCATATTCTTCCACTAAAAATGCCTCTTCAAATCCTTATACATCTTCATTGTGCCCGGATGTACGATATACTTAGCATGATGTGCTTCATCAAATAATTCCTTCTTCAACTGAGGAATGTTAGGAACAACCAATACGCCCTCATCCTCAAACTTCCATCTGGACCTATATCTATATTTGGCTCCTAAATATTCTCTCCCTAATGAATCTTAATCCAAGAGTCCTCTGATTGTGCATCGACAATTCTAGAAATCCATGAAGACTGGACCAAAAGTGTCCCCAAGAATGCCATACACCCTTCAATCTTTGGCCTAAAATCAAACTCACTGATTGTCACCAAATCCCGATATAGTGAACATCTCAACGCTGCAAGTCGACGTTTAGGTGTCTTACACAAAGCATTTGCTGCAACATTCACTTCCCAAGATGATATTAAAGTGCGAACTCATAGTCCTTGATGAACTCCATCCATCTCCGTTGTTTTTTATTTAACTCCTTCTAAGAAAATCGTTACTTCAAACTCTTATGATCAGTGAATAGCTTAAACTGTACACTATAGAAATAGTGTCTCCACACCTTATGTACAAAGACCACCGCTGCAAGCTCTAAACCATTGGTTGGATAATTCTGCTTATGGATCCGCAACTATCGTGAAGCATAAGCTATCACTTTCTGAGTCTACATCAAGACTCCTCCAAGTCTCATAAGAGATGCATCGGTGTAGATAACAAAACATCGATCGCTGCTCAGAATCATCAATACTGGAGCAGTAGTCAATTTCTGCTTCAACAACTCGAACGCCTCTTAGCACTGAATGTACCAAATAAATTGCACTCCCTTTTTATTCAAATGGGTTAATGGGGTAGCAATCTTAGAAAAATTCTGAATGAACTTTTGATAATATCCGGCTAGCCCGAAGAAACTCTGAAACTCTGAGACTGTAGTGGGAGGCTGCCAATTTAGCACAGCCTCAACCTTGGATGTACCTACTGCAATCCTATCCCTCGAAATCATATGCCCGAGAAATTTAACTTCAGAAAGCTAAAACTCACACTTGCTAAACTTTGTATACAATTGGTGATCTCTTAAAATCTGAGTGCAAGTTGAAGATGCTCTTCATATTCTATCTCACTAGAATAGGTCAGAATATTGTCAATGAAGACAATCACAAACTGGTCCAGATAAGGATAAAAAATCCGATTCATCAAGTCCATGAACATGGCTGGAGCATTAGTCGGCCTAAATGGCGTGACTAGGAACTCAAAAGACCCGTAACAAGTCAAGAAAGCTGTTTTAGGAATATCATTATTCCTAACTCGTAGCTGATGATAACCAGATCGAAGATCAATCTTCAAAAACTATTATGCTCCCTGCAACTGGTCAAATAAGTCATCAATCCTTGGTAATGGATATTGATTCTGAATCGTGACCTTGTTCTCTCTGTAGTCAATGCACATGCGAAGAGTATTGTCTTTCTTCTTCACGAATAGGACCGAAGCTCCCCTTGGTGAATGGTTCTGATGAATAAATCCATGAGTTCTACGCTGCTTGAGTTGTGTCTGTAGTTCCCTCATCTCAATAAGGGTCATATGATAGGGTGCATGAGATATAGGTGTTGTACCAGGGTGCAATACTATGCAAATCCTAAAAAATATACTCATACTTAGAGGCCACTCTTGTCTCTTTTAGAGTATCATTCTGATCCCGCTGCAATGCCTCCTCGACGTGGGCTAGAAAAGCCTCCGCTAACGGATCCCACCATGAGGTTGCCACAACCAACTTGGCTCTACTAGGAATTCTCAAACAGACTGTCTAAGCAAAATAGTTAATTTTTACATGATAAGTTGACAACCAATCCATACCCATAATGACATCAAACGCAGACATGACAAGAACGATAAGGTCAACCATAAACTGTACATCGTCTAGGCTGATAGCACATCCCCTACATACAAACTCTAGGATAGAGCAGTCACCTAAAGGTGACGCTACGGATAAGGGAATGTCCAAATTATCAGGCATCAAGTGCAATCTTCGCATGAATGACAAAAATATGAAAGAATGAGATGCTCCAGAATCAAACAATATCTTGGCTGGAAAGGAATTCACGAAGAATGTATTTTCCACCACTGTTCCATTCACTCTAGGATCTCTCAAAATGATAGCATACATTTGACTCTGAGATGGAGCCTGCTGAACCAACTGTACATATGCAATTGGTCTAGTGTCAAGATCCTATCGTAGCTCATACAGTGCATGCATATGTCCCTCCAATCGTGGTGGTGGCACAGAAGCTTGAATCCTCTACTGTCCTGGCTGAGGTTGTGGGTGGGGCTACTGGCGCTGTTGATACTATTGCTACTGTAGACGTTGCGGTAGATAATGATGCCTGCTCTAAGGCTGCTGATATCCTAGCTGAAATTGATCACGGCCTTGCTCGTTGCCTCTCCCTCCATACTTACCATATCCTCCTCTGGGTCTAGAATAATTCCTTGCTATATGACCCTATTGTTCACAATTGTGGCAAGTGATTGAACTCCCGGGTCCACCGGGTCCTCCCTATCTTAATGATACAAAAGGCCTCTTGCCCTTTCCTCTCTTCCACTAATGCTATAGGCCTAGATGTCGTCTCGTGACTCTTTTGTGTAGTTGCACTTTCCAACTCTAGCGCTCTCGCTAAATCCACAACTTCACCCAAAATGTGAAGTCTCTTTGAAACCATAAAGCCCCTGAACTAAGGCCGGAGTCATCTCTCAAACTTCCGCGTCTTCCTTTCCTCCATTTGGAACATGTTGTTTGTAAAATGAGACAAGCTTATAAACTTATCCTCATATGATGAAACAGACATGTCTCCCTGCTCCAAACTGAGCGATTCTGCCTCCTTCCCGGCCCTTACTGCCGCAGAAATCAAATGCAGATCAAATCTCCGGATAAAATCTCCTAAGTAATGGTAAGGCGCTCCTCCTCCGAGAACTGCGTCTTATACCACTTGTTGGCATCATTCTTCAAACTTAAGGCTGCCAACCTCTGCCTCTGTGTAGGGTTTATACCTATGAGATCGAGTTTGTTCCCCATATCCTCCTTCCACCTATCTACTACAAGTGGTCTGACCCTCCATGGAATTCAGGTGCCTGAAGCTTTTGAAATCTCTCAACCATCCGCATTCAAGTCTCTCTTTCTCCTCAATAAGTGCAACAACTGTCACCACAGGTACGACTGGTTGCTCTGGTCCTGGTGGAGTTGGATGACCTCCTGCCAAAAAATCCTCGATTGTCCCCATCCTCACCGTCAGCGATTTTAGGAGGTCAATCAGAACTGTGGAGCATTACCTCCCACTGCATTGTTATCATCAGTTATATTGTACCTTGTCAATTTTCTACCATGTCCAGACATCTGAGATCGTGTAGAAAAGTATGTCAGCGACCACAAAGAAAAATTCTAATAGATAAGATCCTTAGGTCAAAATGAAGTATTTCAAAGCAATAGGAATCTTAAAGAAAATTAATATAAATTTACATGTTCGTCCTCTCTCAGATTAAGATTTTCTATCGCATCCTATAATTGAGTCCTAAGAAACTCTAAAGCTGCCCCATAACCTAACGCAGATCCAACCCCCAGAGCACTTGAACCGAGCTCTTATACCAACCATAACGCTCCTATTTTTCACACACTAGTTGCAGTCTGGTAGGAAACTTTAGAGTCGTTATAATATGACATATAGCTCAGACAAGTATGAATATACATCAAGAAATAAATCAACAAGGTAAGAACCCTACGTGGGAAAGAAATACATGACATATATATCTGAAGAGTCTCATCAAAAGAAACTCAAACTAAATCTGAAACATATACATCATCAACTCAGGCACTCTCAGCCTCAAGGTAAAGTATCACCATATGCAATATCAAAATGGATACATGTACAGAAAAAGGAGAAACTATACAATGAAACACTCTATCGATCAGAAGTAACGATGACTACTTCGAGTCCTCATCACTCAGCGCCTCTCTAAACAATCTGGGAACCTTCTGAAAAGTTATAATCCATGGGCGTTAGAACTCCAACAAGTCTACCTCAAATGGTTACTTTTCGACCGTACTCCTAAGGTTGACTCAGTACTAGGTTGAAGAGGTAACTATAAGAGGTTCACAAATACATATAGGAAATATATAACATGGAAAGAAACATTATAAACATGAGCATGGTAACAATAATAACCAACATGGATATGCATGGCCCGATACTTAATTCACGGCCAACATACATAATATCTATAAATAGTAGTTCAACATCCTTCGCGTTCTCCCTCTCCTACAAAGATAGTCATTCGTGTTCTTCTGCTCCTTCGAATGTCAATATTCACGTTCTCCCCCTCCTATGAATAATTCTTCCCTCCTATGAATGAATCTCAATATGAAAGCGTAAACCATCACCATATTCAATTCATGAACTCAATACAAAATATGAACCATATCCATATGTCACGCATTATGAATTTAACACATCTAATATACATATTTAATCCAACTAATATACACATGATGAATACATATGAATCTCACCCCCAAAAAAATCAAGCATGGTATCAACATATACTAATACAAACCTCAAAATTTTAATTCTTCTATTCCCCTAGATCTAGTAAAAATGATATTTTTTATGGGTTTACATCACTCTAGATTCACATGGAGTTATATTACAAGTCATGGGATGCACATACATTAATCTTAGCCAACTCTAAGTATGAAAATCAAATAAAAGTCATGGATCTATTCATGAACTCCAAACCATCAAGAACATAGCAAGAGACAACCATAGGAGGAAGACTTGCCTTTGCCAAGCAAGAAGAGATGATTCAGAAGTGAGGGTGCTGGTGGAAAGTCCTTCTAGTTGATCTTCTCTCCAAGTGAAAGAAATCTTCAAAATTTTCTCCTTCAACCTCCTTCTCTAGTTCCTTCTCTCTCTAATTATTCTCTCTATTTCTAAGTTTATAGCTGGGCTCTAGAGGGGAAAAGAGCTAGTAGAATAAAAGAAAATATCCCAAAGTTCGTATATATCTGATAGAAGAATCAGAGTTGTGGTCTAATTAGAACACAGCTCTGCTGTATAGATCAGTCGACTGATAAAATTTATCGGTCGACTAATAGCTAGTAAGTCAGTTCAATTAGTCAACTGGTAAAAGTCCCAATCGACTACTGTAAGCACTCAACTTTCTGCTGGAATTACCAGTCGAGTAATAAAATATCCCCAGTCAACTGAAAAATGCACAAACTCATATAACACAGTATTTGACCTATTACCAGTCGACTGGTATGTGCATCAATGCACAAATCACCTTAGCAACATGTACACACTTATATGCACACATTATTCCACCAAAACTCTCGACAACTCATATATATAAATACACACACACACACACATATACATATATACATACATACATACATATATATATGTGTGTGTGTGTGTGTGTGTGTGTGTGTGTGTGTGTGTGTGTGTGTGTGTGTATATGTATATGTGTATGTGTATATATATACACATATATATATATACATATATATATATACATATATATATATATATATATATATATATATATATATATATATATATATATATATATATATATATATATATATGTATATATGTATGTATGTATGTATGTATGTATGTATGTATGTGTGTATGTAAGTGTGTATATATGTATGTATAGATGTATGTATGCATGTATTTATGTATGTATATATGTATATATGTACACATACATATATACACACTTCTAATCATCAAAATACTTGTCAAGTCATATACATATACATTTGTATGTATATCCATACATCCATACATGAAATAGCATGAAATAAGCTTTCAAAATTTTCAACGTGTTACTGCAGGCTGGGCCAGCCCGTTTTGCACCCCCTACCTATAGCCCTAGGCCTAGGCCTACAAACATACATCCAATAACCTAGAGTGGCTTGAGCTTCCTAGTTGCCGGCCCAAGCTTTGGGTCTAGATTTGCTGTTCAAGCCTCCGCCTTCATCCCAGGCCACGTTACTGACCTAATAAAACAATCAGATTCATTGCATGTTTATCCTTACTATTGGGTTGTCGACTCAATTAGGCTACAAGTGGGACTGGGTTTTTGTTGATGGAATTTTTCCCTTTGTGCCAACACTTTTAAACAACTGGATTTTGTGTTACTTTACGGGGAATTTATTTAAAAGAAAGTGGATTTTGACCACCGCTTAAATTAAGGGCACGTTGGCAAAGAAATGCAACCATTTCTTTTAAGAAATCGCTCGAGACCCATCGTGAGTCCTCAGTAAAGGGTTATTTGTTAAACTGAAAAGAGGGTTGGAAACACTATTTAGTAAGGGCCCAAAACATTGCCGAGCTTGGGATGTTTGGTGATGCTTGAAATCTCGCTGATGTGGCGACTGAAAATCCCCTTCATGATTTCAACCACCCCTCGCTGCGAAACCTGTTGGCCTGAAGGCCCATCACTCTAGTTTTGATGATGATCAACTCATGTAGTTATTGTATTAATGATCTTGTGCTTAATTAGTGACAGATTCATGATCAAGATCTTAGTAGGTGCATAGCTTCAACAAAGGATTTAAGGTAAAGTTTTGAAGCTAGCACGGTGTTTGGACCAAGTCAAGAAGGCTTCAAGTGAAGACTTCAAGAAGATGAAGACTTGTGTCTAGGTTTGTTTTAGAAGATTTTATTTTTAGATAAAATGTAAAGGATAGAATAGTTGGTGGATTGCTCAAGTACATATACACACACACTCTTGATAGTTTTGTTTTTATAAAAGATTTTTATTTTAGAAAAATCATGTTTGGTTTTTGGTATTCTAGTTTACATGTTTTTAACCAAAACCAATTTTAGAGCTTAATGTCAAAAACATAGATATTTCACCATGTTTGTGTAGTGGATCATATCCATACACTCTATACTTTCAAAGTTGTTTAAATATCTTGTTTTTATATTTGGAGATGTTTTGGAAAACAAAGTTTGAAAAAATAAGTTTTGGAAATACTGTTTTTCATTTGAGCCAATTTTTCCATATTACAAAAATAGTCCAAATCTTTTGTAACATGCCTTGATTTTGTGCAAGCATGTTTGTTTATCAAGTATATTGGTAAAACTATTTTTGTAGATTTTCTGTGATTTTATGGGATTTTATTTCATTCAAAAAGACCAAGTTTTATAATCCCAGTTTTCTGTTTCCAGGCTTCAGCCGGTCGACCGACCCGGTCGACCGAAGTCTGAAGTCGGTCGACTAGGCGGTCGACCGACGTGCACAGACGTGCACGCCCGTATTTGGCAGGAGGCCGGTCGACCGACCCGGTCGACCGTCCAGAGAGCTGCTCTCTGGAAAGGCCCCGATCGACCGGGCGGAGAGACTTGCTCTCTGTATCCTGGCCTCGGTCGACCGACCGGTCGACCGATGGCACAACGGTCTGAAATATGACCGTTGGCCGGTCGACTGGGCGGTCGACCGACAGCTCTGTCAGACCCCAACGGCTAGTTTTTCAGACTCTATAAATGGGGCATTTGGGGGCTGTTTTGATTAAGATTTTTGGAGACTTTTAGAGCCAGTTTTTCCTAATCTTTTAAGAGGTTTTTTCTCCACAAAATTGAGAGCAAATATTTCCTATCAAAAGGGGAGTTTTATCAAGAGTGTTTAAAAAGAGATTTCTTGAGTTTTCTTCCACAAATTCAATCCTTGTTTTTCTCACACAAACACTTGAGAAACCCATTGATTATTCATCTTATAGGAGTGTTGTAGTGAGATAGTTTTTAGGTGATCAAAGTGTTGTGATCACCAAAGACTTCTTCCTTGTTTCTTGAGGAGGCGGACGAGTGCGTTCGCGGTTGTTTCGAGTTCGTGTGTGAACTCTTATTTGAGGTGCGGCCTCGGCGAGCCGGTGGGCTTGCGGTGTGTACAGACTAGGGAGTCCGAGAGTTGTAGGTGTTGCGGCACCAAGGAGTGATCCATTGGGATCAAGCATAGTGGAAATCGTTCGTGTGTCGAAGGCGGGGATGTAGAGCAAGTGTGCTCGAACCTCGAAACAAATCCCTTGTGCTTGCGATTGCTCACTCTCTCTCTCTTTTTGTCTCTTGTTTATATCTTGCATGCTTTTATTGTGCTTATCCTTATATGCTTGATATTTATTGTGTGCTTAATTGATATATGCTTGGGGATTGTTTGCTAACACTTGTATTCAACCAAGAGAGCCAACGCGGCACCTCAACCCTTATCTAGGGGAATCTAGAGGAGTTTGTCCAGAGCCCTTCACGGGGAATTCGGCAACACTCTTGTGTTATACGTGGTGTTTAGTTTAAGTTTTTAGTTTAGGTCATAATAGTTTTTAATTCCGCATTATTTGGCATTTAGTGACCATTAGATTAGCCATCACCTATTCACCCCCCTCTAGGTGACTTTACAATTGGTATCAGAGCCAAGTGCTCTGAATTTGGGTCTTACAACCTAGAGTTAAAGATCCTCTTTTTTAGGCTAATCACAATATTTGTACACACACCATGGATTTCATGTCACCACCCACCTTTGACATTCTTAACATCCCTATATGGAAGGTTAAGATGTCCTTGTACCTCAAGGCCCTAGGTTTTCATGTTTATCTTGCTACAATTAAAGATTCATATATTAATGATAGCAAGAATATTGAGGCTAATGCAAAAGCCCTACATGCTTTAAAGTCAACCCTAAATGATGATTATTTATCTAGGGTTTCTAATGTTGATTCGGCTTTTGTACATGGAACACCCTCATCTCCCTTGGCAAAAAAAGATCAATGTTATGCGGGGAGCGATTCGGATGTTGGAAGCAACACCTCCAACATGTGCTACATGGTCCAAGGGGACAACCCCCTTGAGGTAACTACTGAATCCGAGGTAGAAGATGATAACATGTCATATGATGAGCTTAGCACTTTTTGTCAACTCCTTCTTGAGAAATATGACATGATTAAGAAAGAAAATAAAAATTTGAAAAAAAAGTTTGATTGCATGCTTAATGAAAAAGATTCATTAGAAATAAGGTTGCATGCATTGAAAAAGAAAATGAAATTTTGAAAAATGAGAATGTTTCCTTAATGTCCAAATTGAATGATTTATGTGAAGGAAACACTAATTTGAAAAATAAAATCATTTTGATGGAAAAACAAAAAGAAGTTGTTTTTCAAGAAAACTCTACTTTGAAAAGAAAATTTTTTGAAAAAGAAAAAGAAAATGTTTCTCAAAAGAAAAAGAAATTGTTTCACAATCTCACCATGCTTTACATGCCACCATTGATAATAGTGAGATTAATGTTTTGAAAAATAAAATTGATTGTTTGAGCTCAACTTTGAGCTCATGTGCATTTAACCACACTAGATTGGAGTCTTTGTTTTCAAAGAAACAAGCTCCACATGTTCATGCACATCATCATGCATATGCACACTTTGCACGCCATGATCACAAGCACACTCATATGCATCCTAAGGTGTACAAGTGTACACATTGTGGCCGCAAAGGCCACTTAGCAAAGTTTTGTTATGATATGATTAATCATTTAAATTTTGCTAATAAATATGTTTGGGTGCCTTACAAGACTAACCCCCAAGGACCCAAAAGAAAATGGGTACCAAAACCCCCACCTTGTGTTTTTGATGTAGGTGAGGGCTCTCACACGACGTGAGAGAGATGGTGCCTTGATGGTGGATGCACATGGACTTGATGGACACATTTATAGATGCATCGCTATCAAGGAGATTTGGTCAGTCAACCACCATGTTTGGAGTTTTGGAACATAGTTCCTTAGTTGGTAACTATTTCTAAACTCTTAGTTTATTTACATGCTTATTCATTTTTGACATCATATAGCATGTTCATGTTTTTGTGCTTCATGTGGTAAATACTAGTTTAAATGTAGTTTTTACCAAAACTTGTATTTATACATGTACAAATAGTGAGAACAAATTGATTCATATTTGTTTGCACTTCATGCTCATTTGTACCCACCATATGCACATGTATAGCCTAGTTTTGATGATTCTTTCATTTATACTTGTTTTGCCAATTTTCATGTTTTACTTCATGTATATGTAATTTTTGTTCAAATCTAATAAATATACATGTATACCCGTGATTCTCTTGCCTTCATGCAAATACCTTTAATAGACTTTTTATGTTTGGGATATGTATGCATATTGTTAGATTTAGATAAATCATACATATACCTAGAAGTTTGTTTTGTTTTTAATGAAAAATAATTTTTCATGTTTTTGTTTGATAAAACAAAATGAATAATTTGTTTTGATCTTTTTGAGCCTTAATGACTATTTTCATGAAAATGCTATATACATGATTCTTGTACACTCATACTTCATTTGTTTTGTCATGACTTTGATTCATGAACACTTTTATGAGCTTAATCGATTTTGAGTGTCATCTCTTGTGTATTTGGTATGATTCATGAAATACATATGATTTGGTTTCATGTTTTTGAAGGATCTTTAACTAGTTTCTCAAAATTAATTTAACAAGTTATTTATTCTTCAATGTTTTTATGAGTTATACATATGATCCTATTATTGTTTCAATTGGTATCATTGAATCGTTTCAATTGGTATCAATTTGACTCTATTTTTGTATATACTCATATTTTGTTTTCTTATATATGTATGTATCAATTTCAATTGGTATACTCATTTTTTCATACATATATATGTTTTGTTTATGTGCTTAAGTTAAAATCGATTTACATGTTTAAAAGCACAAACTTGTTTATGCTAAGCTTACTTCAAATTTTTTTTAAGCTTATGCATTATGTTTTAAAATTGGTATGAAAATTAAAAAAAGTATGTTTATTTGATATCTCAAAATTTGTTTTAATAAAGAAAAATAAAAAAAAAATGTTTTGATTTGTATTGCCTATATGCAAGGAGAACTTAACATCTCTTCTACATATAGATTCATGTTGAGTGTATTGTATATTGAGGAGCTTGACAACTCTTCTTTATGTGTTACACGTGTGTAGGGGGAGCTTCACATCTCCTCTTATGCATTACATAATATGTGTTATGTGAATTGGGGCTTGTCATCCCTTCTTCATGTAATGCATATGTGTAGGGAAGCTAACTTAGCGTCTTCCTCTTCATGAATGTATATCGCATATAACCTTTCTTGATTTATTTGGTTTACCCCTTCTTTGGTTCTTTGTTTCGGCCAAAAAGGGGGAGAAAAATTTGATGATTTTGTTTTACTTTAACCCCTTTGTTGATGATTGATAAAAAGGGGGAGAAGTATTTGGTATATATGCATGCTTTTGGTAAAAGAATTTATGTTTATGCATATATGTTTTATTTTGCAAATAGGAGAAAAAGATTTTGTGATTTTGTTTTATGCTTGTTAGCATGTTTATGTCCTTGATTTGCATACATGTCATGTGCTTCATTTCCATATTATATTGTTTATTTGTTATGCATGAGTTAAGGGGGAGCTTCTTTGAAGCTTTACTTTAATCCATGCATATATAACTTCATGAGTTTTGTCATCATCAAAAAGGGGAGATTGTTGGCCCGAAGGCCCATCACTCTAGTTTTGATGATGATCAACTCATGTAGTTATTGTACTAATGATCTTGTGCTTAATTAGTGACAGATTCATGATCAAGATCTTAGTAAGTGCATAGCTTCAACAAAGGACTTAAAGTCAAGTTTTGGAGCTAGCACGGTGTTTGGACCAAGTCAAGAAGGCTTCAAGTGAAGACTTCAAGAAGATGAAGACTTGTGTCTAGGTTTGTTTTAGAAGATTTTATTTTTTGATAAAATGTAAAGGATAAAATAGTTGGTGGATTGCTCAAGTACATATACACACACACTCTTGATAGTTTTGTTTTTATAAAAGATTTTTATTTTAGAAAAATCATGTTTGGTTTTTGGTATTCTAGTTTACATGTTTTTAATCAAAACCAATTTTAGAGCTTAATGTCAAAAACATAGATATTTCACCATGTTTGTGTAGTGGATCATATCCATACACTCTATGCTTTCAAAGTTGTTTAAATATCTTATTTTTGTATTTGGAGATGTTTTGGAAAACAAAGTTTAGAAAAATAAGTTTTGGAAAATACTGTTTTTCATTTGAGCCAATTTTTCATATTACAAAAATAGTCCAAATCTTTTGTAACATGCCTTGATTTTGTGCAAGCATGTTTGTTTATCAAAGTATATTGTAAAACTATTTTTGTAGATTTTCTGTGATTTTATGGGATTTTATTTCATTCAAAAAAGACCAAGTTTTATAATCCCAGTTTTCTGTTTCCAGGCTTCAGCCGGTCGACCGACCCGGTCGACCGAAGTCTGAAATCGGTCGACTAGGCGGTCGACCGACGTGCACGCCCGTATCTGGCAGGAGGCCGGTCGACGACCCGGTCGACCGTCCAGAGAGCTGCTCTCTGGAAAGGCCCCGGTCGACCGGGCGGTCGACCGGACAGAGAGACTTGCTCTCTGTATCCTGGCCTCGGTCGACCGACCGGTCGACCGATGGCACAATGGTCTGAAATATGACCGTTGGCCGGTCGACCGGGCGGTCGACTGACAGCTCTGTCAGACCCCAACGGCTAGTTTTTCCGACTCTATAAAATGGGGCATTTGGGGACTGTTTTGATTAAGATTTTTGGAGACTTTTAGAGCAAGTTTTTCCTACTCTTTTAAGAGGTTTTTCTCCACAAAATTGAGAGCAAATATTTCCTATCAAAAGGGGAGTTTTATCAAGAGTGTTTAAAAAGAGATTTCTTGAGTTTTCTTCCACAAATTCAATCCTTGTTTTTCTCACACAAACACTTGAGCAACCCATTGATTATTCATCTTATAGGAGTGTTGTAGTGAGATAGTTTTTAGGTGATCAAAGTGTTGTGATCACCAAAGACTTCTTCCTTGTTTCTTGAGGAGGCGGACGAGTGCGTTCGCGGTTGTTTCGAGTTCGTGTGTGAACTCTTGTTTGAGGTGCAGCCTCGGCGAGCCGGTGGGCTTGCGGTGTGTACGGACTAGGGAGTCCGAGAGTTGTAGGTGTTGCGGCACCGAGGAGTGATCCATTGGGATCAAGCATAGTGGAAATCCTTCGTGTGTCGAAGGCGGGGATGTAGAGCAAGTGTGCTCGAACCTCGAAATAAATCCCTTGTGTTTGCGATTGCTCACTCTCTCTCTCTTTGTCTCTTGTTTATATCTTGCATGCTTTTATTGTGCTTATCCTTACATGCTTGATATTTATTGTGTGCTTAATTGATATATGCTTGGGGATTGTTTGCTAACACTTGTATTCAACCAAGAGAGCCAACGCGGCACCTCAACCCTTATCTAGGGGAATCTAGAGGAGTTTGTCCAGAGCCCTTCACGGGGAATTCGGTAACACTCTTGTGTTATACGTGTGTTTAGTTTAAGTTTTTAGTTTAGGTCATAATAGTTTTTAATTCCGCATTATTTGGCATTTAGTGACCATTAGATTAGCCATCACCTATTTACCCCCCCTCTAGGTGACTTTACAAAACCTATGGGATTCTGACACATTTAATTAAATTATTTTTTTTTATGATGAGGGCATGGTTAGGGTTACTCTCCCCTCAACCTTTCCTCCCATGGATCTACTTTCCCCCTCTCCACCCAAAAACCTAATTTTTTGTCTTCCTCTAAAAAACTTAATTTTTCCTCCCTCCCCTCTTCCTCATCATTGATCAGTTGAAGGATCAGTCTCCATCCTTCCTTCCTTGGATGCTACAAGAAGGAAGAAGTTTCCTATGGGGACTTGCTGTCAATTCTATGTAAACAAATTTTAACTCAGAAAATGAATCATTTTTTTGTGTGATGCGGTGGGATCAGCCTTATCCTAGTTGTTTCTTCTTGTTGGGGTATTTTTCACATCCCCAAATGTACAAGCCCTTGTTCTTGCCACTTTTGCATTGCCTTAGCGGGGATGTAACTCCGCAGTAGCATGTCTTTCTTTCAATTTCAAGGATTGCAGATAATTTTGATACCTTCTAAATACTTTGGGTTTACCTGATACATCATTGATGTTTGTTTGGTTGTCAGTGTGTGGGATACTGCATTTATCTATTGTTATTCATCTTTCAAGGACCATCTTGTTCTTCAATTCAGCTATTATTGCCTTGGTGATTCCCTGCTTCCTTCTTTTTTGCTATTGTGGTTTTTTTGATTTGTTGTTGTTGTTGTGTTGCTTTGTTAATGTTCTGGTATTTTTGTTGATGTTGGGTGGAATGGATAATAGGGTTGTAGCTCTACAAACTTGGTTATTTACTGTGGCTTTCAGGTTTATGTAGGCCAAATGGTCAACGGCTAGTTGAACTAGCCATTGTGGGATTAAAATTCCCCACTGATTTAGGTGGGAATCACGGGCGGTAATCACATCAGTGGTCAATTTAATTTAAGCTAACTTTTTTTCCCGCTGGGCCTTTTTTGATCAACCAAGCAGGCTATGGTAAAATCAAAGTCGAGCATGCACCACTGAGCTCACAGACTTTTCCAACTAAATTTATTGTGTTGTCAGGTTTCACAAATTAGATTTTCTAACTAAATAATACCTAACTTATCATGTTTGGATGCTAGCAAATTCATTTATATTTTATATAAGTAATGATGGGCCTATTGTGTACTTTAAAGAGAATTGAAGGAAAAGAAATTCAAAAAAAAAAAAGGCTGCCAGCTGTCCTTCGATTTTCAGCCCAAAATGGGAGGAAATCTGACACCAAATTTGCTACTATGGCCTTCATTTTCAGCTCCCTCTTTCCTTGTAAAACAAACACAAACACAAATTGAAAAACACCTTTGGGCACATTTAAGAACCCCAACAGCTATCATTTTCTTGTATTTTCTGCGCAAACAGACACGCCCTAAGAGCAAAAATCAAACAAGATATTAGAAATTCCTGTTTAACCCTAAAACAGAGTATTTAAAATAATAGGGTGATAACAAACAATGCAAAAAGTGGAACTATTTTTCATGTGTCGGGGTCCAGCCCGAGTGGGCCCCCATCATAAGCCCACTCACTCCCAATTGGGAGTAGCAGTTACTGTGTGATTCGGACTCAGGAAGGCGCTAAGTCTGATCACAATTTGGGGAAAAATCGAATTGAATTCGGTTAATTAAAACCGACATGCATGGCCATAAAAAGACTCGTTTGGGGGCCAGAAAATTAAGAGAATTATGAAGAGAAAATCAGGAGAAAAAGGAAGAAGAAAAAGAAGGAGTATTGTGAGAGTTTCTTTTTGAGTCTACTGAGGTTTCTGATAACCCATGAAAAATTGAGTTCGAACGTTTGATCTTCTTGAAATAGATTAGTATACCACTTTAGCGGTGGGTTGATTCCGTTATAGCGGAGGAATTAGACCGACGAGAGTTTGGTAACCTTTGATATCTTCTTCTTGTATTCTTAAATCTTTGGGTAGGAGATTCCAGAGGTGATGATAATAATTGGAGACTGTAATCTTTTTTTTTTTAATAATGGATTTTGCTACTATTTACCTGTGACTTTTTCCTTAAGGTTTTCCACGTAAATACGTTGGCCTTCTTTAGTAATTATACTTGGTTGATTATTCGATTTGGTCGATAATTTCATAGGGAACCTATGATCGGTTAATGGTGTCAAATGCTCCTCTTTTGATGGCTGATGTGATAGTTTCAAAGCTATTTTAGTAACTTTTTTGTTTGTTTTCAAAGAAAAGTGCAGTCATCGCTAACTCTGTGATGAAAATTCATGTCTTCCATTGTTTGATAAAGAAGAAGAAGAAGAAGACTTATTTGTGTAAAGACAAGATACCATTAGTTATGGTTCTTGGTTGTATTTATATACACATATTGGTCACATGTTTACATTGATTTAGGAGGTACAATAGAAAACATTGACTGAGAGAAATAATAGAAAAATATTGACTGAGAGAGAATGAGAAACACATGGTGATGAATCCCATGAGTCCCATGTGTTCCTATAATCATGGAGAGATTTGAGGATCTGATTGATTTCATGAGGGGTGTCTTTCACATGGATCACGTGTTGTCATTGATATCTCTAACACCCTCCCGCAAGCGAAGCGGGTTCGAAAGAACCGAGAGCTTGTTCTTCAGCATAGAAAATCTTAAAGAGCTCAAAGGCTTAGTAAGGATGTCTGCTAGTTGGTCTTTAGTGCTGACAAACCGAACATCCAGGACTCCATTGGCGACATAGTCCCTCACAAAATGAATGTCGATCTCAACATGTTTGGAGCGGGAGTGACGAATAGGATTGATCGAGAGATATGTTGCACCGAGGTTGTCACAGAGAACTATTGGGGGAGATTGCGGAACTCCAAGCTCACGAAGTAATGACTGCAACCAAACGACCTCTGCTGCAGCATTGGCCACGCCCCTATACTCTGCCTCGGTGCTAGATCGTGCCACAGTACACTGCTTCTTCGAGCTCCAAGAAATGAGATTTGTACCAAGAAAGACACAATAGCCACTGGTAGATTTTCGATCATCGATCGACCCTGCCCAATCTGCATCATTGTAAGCAGTAAGCTGTGCAGAAGAATGACGAGAGAGAAAAAGGCCATGTTGAATGGTAGATTTGAGGTAACGGAGGATCTGTTTTACAGCGCTCCAGTGCTCATCGGTTGGAGCTTGCATGAACTGAGCGACCTTGTTCACCGAGAAGGCAATATCGGGTCTGGTAAAGCTTAAGTACTGTAGAGCCCCAACAGTACTTCGATAGACAAAGGGGTCAGAGAGAGACTTGCCAACAATCTTGGATAGCTTACAGGAAGTGGCCATAGGCGAGCTAACAGGCTTGACACCATCCATCTTGAGTCGGAGAAGCAAGTCACGGATGTACTTCTGTTGAGAGAGAAATAGACCTGAGGGTGTACGATAACACTCCACGCCCAAGAAATAGTGCAGTGGACCGAGGTCTTTTAATGAGAACTCCCGACCTAGTTCTTGAATAAGACGAGTGACAGCCCGTGAGTCATTACCTGTGATGATGATGTCGTCCACATAGACAAGAACCAGAAGAAGATCTGTCCCGACCCGCCGGAGGAAGAGAGACGTGTCAGACTTGGAGCCTACAAAGCCCAATGTGACTAGATAACTGCTGAGGCGAGAAAACCAGGCCCGTGGAGCCTGTTTTAGGCCATAGATACTGCGGTGAAGCTTGCATACATGATTGGGATGAGCGGGATTGATGAACCCGAAGGTTGTTCCATGTAGACCGTCTCAGTAAGAAAACCCTGCAAAATGCCTTATTCACATCCAACTGTCGAATAGACCATCCCTTGGAGACGGCCAGACTGCACACGATACGAACAGTGGTCGGTTTGATGACCGGACTGAATGTCTCACCATAGTCTAATCCTGGTTGTTGATGAAAACCCTTGGCCACAAGGCGGGCCTTATACCTGTCAACAGAACCATCAGATTTATATTTTAATTTGAAAACCCATTTACAACCACCAGATTCATGGTAGGGTCGTATGGCACAAGGGACCCGGTTTTATTCTTAAGCAAGGCATTCATCTCAGTGTCCATTGCCTGGCGCCACTTGAGATCTTTAGAAGCTTGCGTGAAACATGTGGGTTCGACAGGAGTGGTGGCCAAATCAGCCATGAGACAGGTAGGCATGGGATACCGGGTGGCTAGCCAGACTTTTGGTGTTCTGGTGTTATCCTGTGTTCTGGTGACCATATGGTGGGTCCTGATAGGAGGGGGACTGAAAGAGCCTGAGGATGAGGACGAGGAGAAGGACTCATCGGCGGGTGCTGGTGGAGGTGGTGGAGAAAGAGTATGTGATGGAGGTGGTAGTGGAGGAGGAGAAGAGTCAATGGTGGGGCCCGCATGAGAAGAGGGGACTGGAACAATGGAAGATAACAGAGGCATGGAGATGGGGATTGGTGGTGAAGGCGTGGGAGTAGGGGGAGAGAGGGAGGGCTGAGGAGAATGGAAAGGAAAGGAAGATTCGTCGAACACAACATCCCGAGAGATGTAAATACGACCAGAGGGGACATGCAAACATTGATAACCTTTATGCGAAGCCGAGTAACCTAAGAAGACACATTGAGTGGACCGAAAACTAAACTTATGAGTTTGGTATGGACGCAGATGAGGGTAGCAAGCACAACCAAAAATTCGTAAGGAAAGGTAGTCAGGTACTTTATGAAATAATTTCTGGTAGGGAGAGAGATTATGGAGAATGGGGGTGGGCATTCTATTGATGAGAAATGAGGCAGTTTGGAAAGCATAGGGCCAGTAATGAAAGGGACATTTGACCGAGCCAAAAGAGTAAGGCCGGTCTCGACAAGGTGGCGGTGCTTTCTTTCTGCGGTGCCATTTTGGGCACTAGTGTGTGGATAAGATAAACGATGAGCGATACCCTGAGAAGACAAGTAAGGTTTAAATTTGATGAACTCGCCACCACCATCAGTTTGGAGTGCTTTAATGGAACGCCCAAAAAAATTTTCTACATGAATTTTGAACTCAAGAAAAATGGAGAAAGCATAACTTTTATTTATCAAAGGATAAAGCCAAATATACTTACTGTAGTGATCTATAAAGCTAATATAATAGCGATGACCACTTACAGCAGACACAGGAGACGGACCCCATAGATTAGAGTGAATAAGCTCTAAAGGAGCAGTAGCAATCGTGGAAGATGATGAAAAAGGAAGACGGTGACTATTTCCTTGCTGACAGGGGATGCAGAGAGGGGTACCAGCACGGTCAGGGAGGAAAGGAAGTTGATGTTGAGATAAACACTGGAGACAACTCTGGTGGAGGGATGACCTAGGCGTTCATGCCAGACGGAGGAAGATACACGCTCACCGAGAAGAGCCTGGGGAGAGGCGGTGAAGTTATGATTCCCCAGGGAGAAGACATACAGACCATCCTTAAGTTGTCCCCGCAGAAGAGTTTTTCGAGTAGAGAGATCCTTAATAAAACAAGAGTCAGGGTGAAATTCAAGAAGGACTTTATTATCAGCAGTAAATTGACTAACAAACAGAAGATTTTTGGTGATATCAGGAACATGTAAAAGATTTTTCAAGATAAAGGAAGATACAGGAGAACACAATAAAGAAGCACCAGTAGCTCGGATAGGCAAACCTGTCCCGTTACCCATGCGAACTCTGTCAGGTCCTTGATATTCAGAGTGAGCCGCCAGATTCGCAATGTCAGCCGTTAGGTGATGAGTGGCTCCGGAGTCAACATACCAGTTGGAATCAACTGGACTATTCCCATAAGAGTGGAGAAGAGCAGTTGGGCTAACCGAATTATCATAACGATTGTAGCATTTGTTAGCATAATGGCCAAAACGATTGCAGATCTGGCATTGAGGTCGACCACCGGTGGACTGATGTGACGGTAAGAAGGAACGTCCATGACCACGACCGCGCTCCCTGCCTCGGCCACGTCCACGACCACGGAAAAAAGATGGAGCTGAATGATAGCTTGGAGTGCGGGAAACAGTATGAACCGCAGGAGAAGGGGAGATGAGGGATGTGGAGTCTGGTGAAGTGATAGCACGCCCGCGATAAATCTCCTGGCTAAGCATGAGGCCGATGAGTTCTTCTGACAGTACAGGGTCGACTCATGTGTTGACGGAGGTGACGAACGAGTCATATTCGGGAGACAGACCACTGAGTAAGGTAGAGACGAGGTCGGAGTCGGCAACTGGATTAGCCACTGCCGCCAGGTTGTCCACGATGGACTTGACAGACTGGATGTACTATGACATAAAAGAGGTGCCCATCTTGACGGTGTGCAGCTGATATTTGAGTTGCTGCACTCTATCTCTGGAGGGTGACGCAAAGATTCACTCCAGAGAGCACCACACATCACGAGATGTGGTGAGGCCGACGACATGAGCAAGAACAGCCTCAGTGAGCGAGGAGATAAGCCAACATAAGAGCATCTGATCAAGCTTGATCCAGCGAGTGTATTCTGGATTGATAGTGGGCTGAGCATCCTTCTCGGTAGAAGGAAGGAACCGGACCAGACATAGAGAGGTTCCGTCGACGAGGCCTTCGAGATCGTGGAGCTTGAGAAGAGGAAGGAACTGGGAACGCCATAACAGATAGTTTCCCTTGTCGAGTTTGACATTTAGAAAGTGAGTGATGTTGGGATTGGGAGTAAATGCAAGTGTTTGGATGGAGGTGAGGGAAGATGAGGAGGAAATACTCGACATGGTACAAGAGTAGCTCTGATACCAATAAAGAAGAAGAAGAAGAAGACTTATTTGTGTAAAGACAAGATATCATTAGCTATGGTTCTTGTTGTATTTATATACACATATTGGTCACATGTTTACATTGATTTAGGAGGTACAATAGGAAAACATTGACTGAGAGAAATAATAGGAAAATATTGACTGAGAGAGAATGAGAAACACATGGTGAATGAATCCCATGAGTCCCATGTGTTCCTATAATCATGGAGAGATTTGAGGATCTGATTGATTTCATGAGGGGTGTCTTTCTCATGGATCACGTGTTGTCATTGATATCTCTAACATGTTTAAGGGCAAATGATGGCCTAGAAAAGGAGCCAACGAACGCAAAATTACCCGTAAACTTGAGTAATTCGTAGAAGTAATCAGCATTTGTTTTTCTCCAGCATGAGAAAAGAAGCAAACTCTAGAAGCCAGAAGCTTCTTTTCCTCCTTTTGACATGCATGAAACACTATTTTCTCATTAACTGAAACCGCTCCTCTAATTGAAACTGGTTAAAAGTAAGCATAAGCTAAAGAATCTACAGAGAAGGTGTTGCAGCTGAGTTAGCCATACTCTATTCATTTTTTGGCTAAGAAACTCTCTCGCTGTAGAGCTGACAAAAGTAAAAGAGTATGAGGTTAGACAAATTCTATTAATAATTAATAAAGCCAGATTCAGCTTTATCAAAGTCTAACTCCATACTCTTAGTACTTCATATCCTAAACTTCATATTCTAAATGCATCAGAGATCATCTCCACTATTATCAATTTGCTTCGTGTTTGTACTTTTTACTTAAAGTATATCATAACTTCATATTCTAAATGCATCAGATATCATTACGTTTTAAGAAGTGCACCATTAGGAGTGGGGAAATAATCTTTGAATAATGGGATCCATAAAATAACAACCCAGAGATACAAAAGTAATCTTATTATTGTCATTCCACAACGTACTTGTAGCTTAAATTTTTTTAAATTTCTCCCATCTATATACCCATTCATGCCGTTTGCGTATTCCTTACATGTATCAATACATGATACAGTAACGTTTTTTTTCAGTTTTCAGTTTTTCTATTTGCTTTCACCCATAATATGACTGCAGAAGTCAGAATGCTAGTGGATGACTCTCTCTCCCATGTAGCATACGCATAAATATCTCTCGACCGTCAGAATACTCAAAACAAAATATTTCCATATGGTGCCAAGAAACTAAGTACTGTACTCTGCACATGTTACATGAGCCATATTGCCCATACTACCTACGCATGCACATAAAAAAATACAACAATTTAATCAGTAGAGAATCAAACTAATCCAATGCAATTGTTGCGCTACGCACGCCACAATGCAAGAGAGGTTGCGCATTTAGAGATCGATCAATATTCAAGGAGGAGCTACTACTGCTTCTTTCTTCTTGTTGATGTTGTTATTGTTTGAGGAGGTGCATAGAGACCTGAATCCATGCATGACTATTTATCGACACTGTAAGCAGAGTCCAGTGGCATATTCCACTAGCGAATTCACACAACCCCACTTGCGAGAAGAAGGGGAGGTGTGCATGTTCTCTCTTCCTCTCCAAGACCCCGACTTTTCCTTCTTTTTTTTTTCTTTCAACTTTTCAGGTTATATAGTGTGACTGATTTATGGAAGTGAAAGTGATTCTTTGGTTATACACAGAGCTTGAGCCTGCACTCACCGCGAATGCTAAGAATATCATTTAAATCTTTGACAATATTGATTAATGAAGCATAATGAAGATTGGAATCTAAATTCTTGCTTTCACACACTGTGGTCCATTGGTTGCATGGCTGTTATGGGATGTGTTGAAAAGGGGATTCCTTTGTTACGAGATTCAGATATGTTTGCATATGTTTCTATATATACTGGGTTCTGAGTACAATGATTTAATTTGATGCAAGAGAGAGAATATAATGCAATATTATGTGTAAACAGATGGAGTAGTCACTTTTTCGAAGGGAGAGAATGAGGACCATTTTTCATAGTGGAAAAGAGAATGAGAAAATGAGAAGAAAAAGGTGAGAAAAGGAAGAAGGTCCTGAGAATAGTCCCGGCATATCCTGTAGCATATCCTGAGTACAAACGTCTCCTGCTCGCTATAAAATCATGAATCTGGCATGAAATAGCGAAGTCAAGGCGAAGAAGAAGCTATGGTAGCAGATGCGGGTAAGAATAACGGAGCAGTTCTCCTTTGGCAGGGAGCTAGCCTCAGCCTGCAGATCGACGTGCATGTCACTTTCCTGCCATTTAGCCATCTCTGCCAAAGGAGAATTGCCCTGCTATTCAAATCCACGATCATATCAAACACTTGTAATGCAGCTTCAACATGATGTCAATCCAGGAGCCAAATTGCCCTGCAAGCAAGAAGGCAGAATTTTTTTCAGGTAGCCACTGCGCTAGATACATTCTACAATCTGTTCACTTAATTGATCTATTTATGACTTCAGCTAGAGCTATCTTCATTCGTATGCTTCATATATCTACCATAGTGAGCCAGTTTTCGTAACAGGCTTATATATATGCGCGCGCACACACATATATATGACGTTACTGTACCTGAGCCGCCAGCTGAGAGAGTTTCTCAGCCGGCGCTGATGTGGCTCATTCTATACCACATATCGGTGACAGTGTAGGCACTAAAAAATCCTGCCTAAAGAACCGTCAATCACGTTGACCAAAATACCCCATTTTTAGTTTTAACCTTGCAAAAACTCATCCACCACAAATTTTTACCGAATTTTTTTGTAATTTTCAGAGAAATTTTCGCTGAATTGATCTACAGTTATAAATTTCCTAATTCATCTACATCGAAGAATAAAGTGAAAAAAAAGATTGGATCAAGATGATGAGAAAGAAAAAATAGCAGCCGAAAAAGGTAAAAATCATGCGTGAAACTTAAAAAATTAGTTGTAATATATAGTTTTTTTTTATTGTTTATTTTCGCATTATTTTCAATTCATATCGGTTTCATAAAGAAACTAAAATGAATAGGAAAATGCAATTTGATGTAGGGAAGCCGTATAATATTTTTGTATTAAAAATATAAAGTTTAAAAAATAATGAAATACAATGGTTAATGATTTATTTTGTACATATTTTGCACTGGTGATAAGTGATGGTAGTTTTGATGATGATTAACTCATATAGTTATAGTACTAATGATCTTGTGTTTAATTAGTCTCAGATATATGATCAAGATCTTAGTAGGTGTTTAGCTTCAACAAAGGATTTAAAGTCAAAGTTTTAGAGTTAGCACGTATTGATTCAAGAGTTTGTGCATCAAGACCACATCAAGTACTCAAGAGGAGTCTAACTCTTTGGATCAAGGTTTGGACCAAGTCAAGAAGGAGAAGAAGACTTTTAAGTGAAGACCTTCAAGAGAAGACTTGTGTCTAGGTTTATTTTTAGTAAGATTTTATTTTTAGATAAAATGTAAAAGATAGATTAGTTGGTGGATTGCTCAAGTATCATATACACTCACACACAAGATTTATATGTGTTTTCATAAAAGATTTTTATTTCTAGAAAAATACCGTTTAATTTTTGGAGTTTCATATATACATGTGTTTTAACCAAAACTATTTTAGAGCTTAATGTCAAAAAAATATATATTTCATCATATATGTGTAGTGGATCATATCCATACACACTAAGCTTTAAAAGTGTTTATAATATCTTGTTTTTATATTGGAGGAGTTTTGAAAAAATTGGTTTTCAATTTGGAAAAATCATTTTGGAAAAATACAGATTTTTGTTTAAGGCAAAACTTCTTTATTATAAAAATAGTTCAAAATGTTTGTAACATGTTTTGATTTTTACTCAAACATGTTTGTATATCAAAGTATATTACTGAACTTATTTTTGTAGATTTTTAGAGAATTTATGGGATTTTATTAAAGATAAAAAGATAAACTTTTAATCCCCAAAAAACTGTTGGACCAGCCTTCTGCCGGTCGACCGCTCCGGTCGACCGATGTGCACAGACATGCACAGCTTGGGCCGGTCGACCGCACGGTCGACCGCCAGAGAGCCTCTGCTCTCTGGAAATGGCCCGGTTGACCGCGGCGGTCGACCGCTGGGTCATTGCCCAGTTTTCGGTCGACCGGCTGGTCGACCGATCTACCCAACGGTCGAAAATTTGACCGTTGGCGGTCGACCGTCAGCAGACAGATCTGCTGACTTGGCCTCCAATGGCCACATTTTGGAGCCTATTTATATAGGGGCTCCCTTGGACTGTTTTCTAAAAGATTTAAAGAGAGTTTTTAGGCTAGTTTTTCCTACTCATATCAGTGGTTTTATCCACATGTTTTAGAGCCAATATTTTCAAATCAAAAGGAGAGTTTATCAAGAGATTTCTAAAGTGATTTCTTTAAGTTTTTCACCACCACAATCAATCCGAGTTTTCTCATATACACTTGAGCTTTCCATTGTTATATCCATCCTATAGGAGATTTGTGAGAGTTATTTTAGGTGATCAAAGTGTTGTGACCACCAAAGTGTTCTTTCTTTGTATTTGAGGAGGCGGACTTGCGGGTTCGCGTTGTTTTGAGTTCTAGTGAGAGCTCGGTGTAGAGGTGCGGCCTCGGCAAGCTAGTGTACTTACGTGTGTTGTTCTTGCGGGAATAAGAGAGGGACTAGAGAGTCCAAAGGAGTTCTAGTGTGAACTCGCTTGTAGGTGTTGCGGCACCGAGTGATCCGGTAGGATCGTTTTAGTGAAAATCCTTCATAGTGTTGAAGGCAGGGACGTAGAGTAAGGGTGCTCGAACCTCGAAACAAATCTCCCGTGTTTGCGATTGCTCTCTCTATCTCTCACTTGTTTTTATATCTTGCATGCTTATATTCCCTTTATCTTTATATACTTGATATATCTTGTGCCTAATTGTTATATGCTTGGGGATTATTTGCTCAGACTTGTATTCAACCAAGAGAACCATAGCGGCACCTCAACTCTTATCTAGAAGAATCTTGAGGAGATAGTCCAGAGCCCTTCACGGGGAATCCGGCTACACTCTTGTGTTATACTTAGTGTGTTGTGCATAATAGTTTTAGTTTGCATAAATAGTTTTAATTTCACATTAATTCACCATTAGATTAGCTAGTCACCTATTCACCCCCTCTAGATGATTTCAATTAGTATCAGAGCCTCGTGCTCTTGATTTGGGTCTAACAACCTTGAGTTAAAGATCCTCATTTATAGCTAATCACAATATTTGTTTACACACACATGGATTTCATGTCACCTCCTCTGTTTGACATTCTTAACATCCAAACTTGGAAGGTTAAGATGTCTTTGTACCTCAAATCCCTAGGTATTCATGTTTATTTTGCCACTATTAAAGTTGCATATTGTTTAAATGGCAAACATCTAGAGGCTAATATAAAAGCCATCCATTCTTTGAAGTCAACCCTAAATGATGAATATTTATCTAGGGTTTCTAATGTTGATTCGGCTTTTGTAGTTTGGAACACTATAGTCTCCCTTGGCGAACAAGAACAATATTATGCGGGGAGCGACTCGGATGATGAAAGTGATGCTTCTAACGTATGATACATGGTCCAAGGGGATAACCCCCTTGAGGTAAATTCCCAATCCGAGTTAGAAGAGGTTGTTGATATGTCATATGATGAGCTTGAATCATTTTGTCAACAACTTCTTGAAAAATATGAGTTGCTTAAAAAAGATAATAAGAAAATGAAAAATAAATTTGATTCCTTGTTAAAAGAAAAAGATTCTTTACAAGATAAATTGGAATGTAATTCAAAAGAAAACGAATTTTTGAAAAAGGACAATATTTCCTTGACTTCTAAATTAAAGGCTCTTTGTGAAAAAAATACTTCTTTGAAAAATAAGATTATTTTGGTGAAAAAAAGAAAAAGAAATTGCTTTGAATGAAAACAACTCTTTGAAAAGAAAAATTATTGAGAAAGAAAAGGAAAATGTTTTTTAAAAAAAAAAGAATGTTGATTCTCATTCTCACCATGCTTTTCACGCAACCATTAATCAAAATGAGATTAAATTTTTGAAAAATAGAATAAATTGTTTGAGCTGAACTTTGAGCAATTGTGCATTTAATCATTCTAAATTGGAAACCTTGTTTCAATGAAAGCAAGCTCCACATGTACATGCACATCACCCACGACACACATATGCACACTTTGCACATCATGATCATACTCATTCTCATGTGCATGCTAGAGTGTGCAAGTGTACACATTGCGGCCGTAAAGGCCATTTAGCAAAGTTTGTTATGATAAGATAAATGCTATTAATTTTGCTAATAAAAATTTTTGGGTTCCAAACAAGGCTAACCCCTGTGGACCCAAAGAAAATGGGTACCAAAATCCCCACCTTTTGTCTTTGATGTAGGTGTGGACTCTCACATGACGTGAGAGGATTGGTCCCTTGGTGGTGGATGCATGGGCTTGATGAACACTACAAATTAATGCATCACTATCAAGGAGTTTGGTGAGAAGACCTCCAAGTTTTTGAGACTTAGAGTATAGTTCTTATGGTTTGGTAACTATCTCTAAACTCCTTTTGTTCACATTCTTTGATATATATATATATAATTTTAGCATGTTTTGGATTTATGATGTATAATCATGTTTGTGCTTTATGTGAAAAATACTTGTTTAGATGTAGTTTTTGTCAAAACTTGTGTATATACTTATACAAATAGTGAGCAACATTTGATTCATTTATGTTTGCACTTCATTGCTCATTTGTACTCACTACATGTACATGTATAACTTAGTTTTGATGATACCCTCATTTATACTTATTTTGCCTATTTTTTGTTTTGCTCTATGTATATGTAATTCTTGTTCAAAACTAATAAATATAAATGTATACCCTTGAGTCTCTTGCCTTCATGCAAATACTATTATAGACCTTTTTTTATGTTTGGGATATATATGCATATTGTTAGTTTTGGATAAATCATACATATGCCTTGAAGTCTTATTTTTAAAGAAAAATGAATTTTCATGACTTTCACATGTTTGATGTCTTGAGCCTCATTGACTATTTTCATGAATATGCTATTCACATGATGATTATACACTCACATTATTTCTTTGTTTATTCATCATTTTGTTTCATGAACACTTTTGAGATTTATAGATTTCGAGTGTCATTTTTTGTGTATTTAGTATAATTCATGAGATACACATGATTTGTTTTCATATTTGAAGGATGTTTAACTAGTTTTTCAAAAATTACTTTTAACTAGTTAGTTATTCTTCAATTGGTAGAGTTTTCAAATTTTGCAAAATATTTTCAAACTCTTATTTTTGAAAACCCTTTCCAACCCTATTAGGACGGATGGATGGGCGACCATGCCTTGTGAGCCTAATTAAATATCTTTTATCATGTTCATGAAAAGGATGGATTTTTATGAGTTATACACTTGCTTCTCATCATTTTTTCAGTTGGTATTACAATATGCTCATATTTTTTTTCTATATATGCATGCTTTAAATTTCAAATAATATCAATTTCCATTGGTATTCTCTTTTCATACACATATATGTTTTGATTGTGCTTGATTTACAACATATTTACATGTTTAAAGCACAAATTATGTTTATGCTAAGCTTGAATTAAATCTTAATTTCAATTCGTATCTCAATTGGTATTTTAATAAGCTTATGCATTATTTTCAATTGGTATTTTTATTGATATCAAAATTTACCATATACTTCTATTGTATTAATATGTTTCATTTCCAATTGGGTTTAAATTTTAATTGATATCAATGTGTTTTACCTATTTGGCATCAAAATTTACCATATATTTCAATTGGTATACATAAAATATTTTCTTTCATTGGTATCAAAATGTACAAGTGTTTCAATTTCAATTGGTATCACAAATTTTTAATTTCAAATGATATCAAAAATCTTGTGATATCTCAAATTGATTTGTTGATTTAAGAAAAATTCAAAATTTGTATTGTTTATTTACAATTGGTATCTTAAAATTTTGTTTTGGTACAAATGGTATCTCAAAATTTATTTTATTACTTTGAGTAATTATTAAAATTTGTGTTAAAAATGTTTTGATAAGTATTGGCTATATGCAAGGGGAACTTAACATCTCTTCTATATATATAGATTCATACTGAGTGTATCTTATATTAAGGAAGTTGACACTCTTCTATATGTGATACACGTGTGTAGGAAAAGCTTTATGTCTCCACTTATACATTGCATATTATATTTTATGTGAGTTAGGGTTTGTTATCCCTTCTTCATGTAATGCATGTATGCAGGGAAGCTAACTTAGCATCTTTCTCTTCATGAATGTATATCGCATAAATATCCTTATTATTGATTTGTTTTATTTTACCCCTTTGTTGATGAATGACAAAAGGAGGGAGAAAGATTTTGAGTTTATATATGCATATTTGAGTGTTTGCATATATTGAGTTTTTGCATCTTCTGTTTTATAAAATGGGGAGAATGTCTTTGAAAGTTTAAACAAAAGGGGGGAGAAGGTTTTTGGGAAAAGAACTTTTTTGATGTATGATGTTTCTCTCACCTTATTTGTGTATATTTATTTATTTAGTTTTATGCACTTTATTGCAATATCTATTTGTTTATTGTTATGCATGAGTTAAGGGGGAGCTTCTATGAAGCTTGACTTTAATCCATGCATATATAACTCCATGAGTTTTGTCATCATCAAAAAGAGGGAGATTGTTGGCCCAAAGGCCCATCACTCTAGTTTTAATGATGATTAACTCATGTAGTTATAGTGCTAATGATCTTGTGTTTAATTAGTCTCAGATATATGATCAAGATCTTAGTAGGTATTTAGCTTCAACAAAGAATTTAAAGTCAAAGTTTTGGAGCTAGCACGTATTGATTCAAGAGTTTGTGCATCAATACCACATCAAGTACTCAAGAGTAGTCTAGCTCTCTGGATCAAAGTTTGGACCAAGTCAAGAAGGAGAAGAAGACTTTCAAGTGAAGACCTTCAAGAGAAGACTTGTGTCTAGGTTTGTTTTTAGTAAGATTTTATTTTTAGATAAAATGTAAATGATAGATTAGTTGGTGGATTGCTCAAGTATCATATACACTCATACACAAGATTCATATGTGTTTTCATAAAAGATTTTTAGTTTTAGAAAAATACCGTTTTGATTTTTGGACTTTCATATATACATGTGTTTTAACCAAAACTATTTTAGAGCTTAATGTCGAAAACACAGATATTTCATCATATATGTGTAGTAGATCATATCCATACACACTAAGCTTTAAAAGTGCTTAGAATATCTTATTTTTATATTTGGAGGAGTTTTGGAAAAATCGGTTTTCGATTTGGAAAAATCATTTTGGAAAAATATAGATTTTTGTTTAAGGCAAAACTTCTTTATTACAAAAATAGTTCAAAATGTTTGTAACATGTTTTGATTTTTATTCAAATATGTTTGTATATCAAAGTATATTACTGAACTTATTTTTGCAGATTTTTAGAGAATTTATGGGATTTTATTAAAGATAAAAAGACAAACTTTTAATTCCTAAAAAACTGTTGGACTAGCCATCTGCCGGTCGACCAAGCGGTCGACCGATACAAAATTCAGTTGACCGCTCTGGTCGACCGATGTGCACAGACGTGCACAGCTTTGGCCGGTCGACCGCACGGTTGACCCGCCAGAGAGCCTCTGCTCTCTGGAAATGGCCCGGTCGACCGGGCGGTCGATTGCTGGGTCATTGCCCAATTTCTGGTCGACCGGCCGGTCGACCGATCTGCCCAACGGTCGAAAAATCTACCGTTGGCGGTCGACCGAGTGATCGACCGTCAGCAGACAAATCTGCTGACTTGGCCTCTTACGGCCATATTTTGGAGCCTATTTATATGGGGCTCCCTTGAACTGTTTTCTACAAGATTTAAAGAGAGTTTTTGGGCTAGTTTTTCCTACTCATATCAGTGATTTTATCCACATATTTTAGAGCCCATATTTCCAAATCAAATGGAGAGTTTATCAAGAGATTTCTAAAGTAATTTCTTTGAGTTTTTCACCACCACAATCAATCCAAGTTTTCTCACATACACTTGAGCTTTCCATTGTTATATCCATCCTATAGGAGAGTGGTTGTGAGAGTTGTTTTAGGTGATCAAAGTGTTGTGATCACCAAAGTGTTCTTTGTATTTGAGGAGGCAGACTTGCGGGTTCGCGTTGTTTCGAGTTCTAGTGAGAGCTCGGTGTAGAGGTACGGCCTTGACAAGCTAGTGTGCTTGTGTGTGTTGTTCTTCCGGGAACAAGAGAGGGACTAGAGAGTCCAAAGGAGTTCTAGTGTGAACTCGCTTGTAGGTGTTGCGGCACCGAGTGATCCGGTGGGATCGTTTTTTATGAAAATCCTTCATAGTGTTGCAGGAGGGGACGTAGAGCAAGGGTGCTCGAATCTCGAAATAAATCTCTCGTATTTGCGATTGATCTCTCTATCTCTCATTTGTCTTTTTATCTTGCATGCTTATATTCCCTTTATCTTTATATGCTTGATATATCTTGTGCCTAATTGTTATATGCTTGGGGATTATTTGCTCACACTTATATTCAACCAAGAGAACCATAGCGGCACCTCAACTCTTATCTAGAGGAATCTTGAGGAGACAGTTCAGAGCCCTTCACGGGAAAATCGGTTACACTCTTGTGTTATACTTGGTGTGTTGTGCATAATAGTTTTAGTTTACATAAATAGTTTTAATTTCGCATTAATTCACCATTAGATTAGCAAGTCACCTATTCACCCCCCCTCTAGGTGATTTCAATTGGTATCAGAGCCTCGTGCTCTTGATTTGGGTCTAACAACCTTGAGTTAAAGATCCTTATTTATAGCTAATCACAATATTTATTTACACACACATGGATTTCATGTCACCTCCTATGTTTGACATTCTTAACATCCAAACTTGGAAGGTGAAGATGTCTTTGTACCTCAAAGCCCTAGGTATTCATGTTTATTTTGCCACTATTAAAGATGCATATTGTTTAAATGGCAAACATCTAGAGGTTAATATAAAAGCCATCCATGCTTTGAAGTCAACCCTAAATGATGAATATTTATCTAGGGTTTCTAACGTTGATTCGGCTTTTATAGTTTGGAACACTATAGTCTCCCTTGTCGAACAAGAGCAATATTATGTGGGGAGCGACTCGGATGATGGAAGTGATGCTCCCAACTTATGCTACATGGTCCAAGGGGATAACCCCCTTGCGGTAAATTCCCAATCCGAGTTAGAAGAGGATGTTGATATGTCTTATGATGAGCTTGAATCATTTTGTCAACTTCTTGAAAAATATGAGTTGCTTAAAAAGGATAATACGAAAATGAAAAAT
The DNA here is from genome assembly GCA_038442645.1 of Agave tequilana. NCBI lineage: Eukaryota > Viridiplantae > Streptophyta > Magnoliopsida > Asparagales > Asparagaceae > Agave > Agave tequilana. Next base: position 10,326 of record JAVJIF010015051.1, on the reverse strand, counting down.
AAATTTGATTCCTTGTTAAAAGAAAAAAGATTCTTTGCAAGATAAATTGGAATGCATTTCAAAAGAAAACGAATTTTGAAAAAAGACAATATTTCCTTGACTTCTAAATTAAAGGATCTTTGTAAAGGAAATACTTCTTTGAAAAATAAGATTATTTTGGTGGAAAAAGAAAAAGAAATTGCTTTAAATGAAAACAACTCTTTGAAAAGAAAAATTGTGGAAAAAGAAGAGGAAAATGTTTCTAAAAAGAAAAAGAATGTTGATTCTCATTCTCACCATGCTTTTCATGCAACCATTGATCAAAATGAGATTAAATTTTTTTTAAAATAGAATAAATTGTTTGAGCTCAAGTTTGAACAATTGTGTATTTAATCATTCTAAACTGAAAATCTTGTTTCAATGGAAGCAAGCTCCACATGTGCGTGCACATCACCTACGACACACATATGCACACTTTGCACATCATGATCATACTCATTCTCATGTGCATGCTAGAGTGTACAAGTGTATACATTACAGCCGCAAAGGTCAGTTAGCAAAGTGTTGTTATGATAAGATAAATGCTATTAATTTTGCTAATAAAAATGTTTGGGTTACAAATAAGGCTAACCCCCGTGGACCCAAAAGAAAATGGGTACCAAAATTCTCACCTTTTGTCTTTGATGTAGATGTGGACTCTCACATGACGTGAGAGGATTGGTGCCTGGTGGTGGATGCATGGGCTTGATGAACACTACAAATTAATGCATCACTATCAAGGAGTTTGGTGGGAAGACCACCAAGTTTTGGAGACTTAGAATATAGTTCTTATGGTTTGGTAACTATCTCTAAACTCCTTTTGTTTACGTGCATTGATACACACACACACACACACGATTTTAGCATGTTTTGGATTTATGATTTATAATCATGTTTTGTGCTTTATGTGGTAAATACTTGTTTAGATGTAGTTTTTGTCAAAACTTGTGTATATACTTGTACAAGTAGTGAGCAACATTTGATTCATATATGTTTGCACTTCATTACTCATTTGTACTCACAACATGTACATGTATAACCTAGTTTTGATGATACCCTCAATTATACTTATTTTGCCTATTTTTATTTTTGCTTCATGTATATGTAATTCTTGTTCAAAACTAATAAATATACATGTATACCCTTGAGTCTCTTGCTTCATGCAAATATTATTATGGACTCTTTTTTATGTTTAGGATATGTATGCATATTGTTAGTTTTGGATAAATCATACATATGCCTTGAAGTCTTATTTTTAATGGAAAATGAATTTTCATGACTTTCACATGTTGATGTCTTGAGCCTCATTGACTATTTTCATGATATGTTATTCACATGATGATTGTACACTCACATTATTTCTTTATTTATTCATGACTTTGTTTCATGAACACTTTTGAGCTTTATAAATTTCGAGTGTCATTTTTTGTGTATTTAGTATAATTCATGAGATACACATGATTTGTTTTCATATTTGAAGGATCTTTAACTAGTTTTTCAAAAATTACTTTAACTAGTTAATTATTCTTCAATTGGTAGTGCTTTCAAATTTTGCAAAATATTTTCAAACTCTTATATTTGAAAACCCTTTCCAACCCTATAAGGGCGGATTGATGGGCGACCATGCCTTGTGAGCCTAATTAAATATCTTTTATCATGTGCATGAAAAGAGTAGATCTTTATGAGTTATACACTTGCTTCTTATCATTTTTTCAATTGGTATTACAATTGATATTTTTGTGTCTACTCATATTTTGTTTTGTATATATGTATGCTTTAAATTTCAAATAATATCAATTTCTTTTGGTATTCTCGTTTCATACATATACATGTTTTGATTGTGCTTGATTTACAATATATTTATATATTTAAAGCACAAATTATGTTTATGCTAAGTTTGAATTAAATCTTGATTTTAATTAGTATCTCAATTGGTATTTTAATAAGCTTATGCATTATTTTCAATTGGTATTTTTATTGATATCAAAATTTATCATATACTTCTATTGGTATCAATATGTTTCATTTTTCAATTGGGTTTAAATTTCAATTGGTATCAATGTGTTTTACCTATTTGGCATCAAAAATTTACCATATATTTCAATTGGTATACATAAAATATTTTCTTTCATTGGTATCAAAATGTACAAGTGTTTCAATTTCAATTCGTATCACAAATTTCCAATTTCAAATGATATCAAAAATCTTGTGATATCTCAAACTGATTTGTTGATTTAAGAAAAATTCAAAATTTGTATTGTTTATTTACAATTGGTATCTTAAAATTTTATTTTTGTACAAATAGTATCTCAAAATTTGTTTTATTACTTTGAGTAATTATCAAAATTTGTGTTAAAAATATTTTGATAAGTATTGCCTATATGCAACGGGAGCTTAACATCTCTTCTATATATATAGATTCATGTTGAGTGTATTTTATATTGAGGAGGTTGTCATTTCTTCTTTATGTGATACACGTGTGTAGGGGGAGCTTTACATTTTCACTTATGCATTGCATATTATGCTTTATGTGAGTTAGGGTTTGTCATCCCTTCTTCATGTAACGCATGTATGCAGGGAAGCTAACTTAGCGTCTTCCTCTTCATAAATATATATCGCATATACATCCTTATTATTGATTTGTTTTATTTACCCCTTTGTTGATGATTGACAAAAAGAGGGAGAAAGATTTTGAGTTTATATATGCATATTTGAGTGTTTGCATATATTGAGCTTATGCATCTTCTGTTTTATAAAATTGGGAGAATGTCTTTGAAAGTTTAAACAAAAAGGGGGAGAAGGTTTTTGGGAAAAGAACTTTTTTGATGTATGATGTTTCTCTCACCTTATTTATGCATTTTTATTTGTTTAGTTTTATGCACTTTATTGCAATATCTATTTGTTTATTGTTATGCATGAGTTAAGGGGGAGCTTCTATGAAGCTTGACTTTAATCCATGCATATATAACTCCATGAGTTTTGTCATCATCAAAAAGGGGGAGATTGTTGGCCCAAAGGCCCACCACTCTAGTTTTGATGATGATTAACTCATATAGTTATAGTACTAATAATCTTGTGTTTAATTAGTCTCAGATATATAATCAGGATCTTAGTAGGTATTTAGCTTCAACAAAGAATTTAAAGTCAGTTTTGGAGCTAACACGTGTTGATTCAAGAGTTTGTGCACCAAGACCACATCAAGTACTCAAGTGGAGTCAAGCTCTTTGGATCAAGGTTTGGACCAAGTCAAGAAGGAGAAGAAGACTTTCAAGTGGAGACCTTCAAGAGAAGACTTGTGTCTAGGTTTGTTTTTAGTAAGATTTTACTTTTAGATAAAATGTAAATGATAGATTAGTTGGTGGATTGCTCAAGTATCATATACACTCACACACAAGATTTATATTATGTTTTCATAAAAGATTTTTAGTTCTAGAAAAACACCGTTTTGATTTTTGGAGTTTCATATATACATATGTTTTAACCAAAACTATTTTAGAGCTTAATGTCAAAAACATAGATATTTCATAATATGTGTAGTGGATCATATCCATACACACTAAGATTTAAAAGTGTTTAGAATATCTTGTTTTATATTTGGAGGAGTTTTGGAAAAATCAGTTTTCAATTTGAAAAAAATCATTTTGGAAAAATATAGATTTTGGTTTAAGGCAAAACTTCTTTATTACAAAAATAGTTCAAAATGTTTGTAATATGTTTTGATTTTTACTCAAACATGTTTGTATATCAAAGTATTTTACTGAACTTATTTTTGTAGATTTTTAGAGAATTTATGGGATTTTATTAAAGATAAAAAGACAAACTTTTAATCCCTAAAAAACTGTTGGACCAGCCTTCTGCCAGTCGACCGGGCGGTCGACCGATACAGAAGTCGGTCGACCGCTCTGGTCGACCGATGTGCACAGCTTGGGCGGTCGACCGCACGGTCGATTGCCTGAGAGCCTCTGCTCTCTGGAAATGGCCCGGTCGACCAGGCGGTCGACTGTTGGGTCATTGCCCAGTTTTCGGTCGACGGCCGATCGACCGATCGACCGATCTGCCCAACTATCGAAAGTTCGACCATTGGCGGTCGACCGGGCGGTCGACCGTCAGCAGAAAGATCTGCTGACTTGGCCTCCAACGGCCATATTTTGGAGCCTATTTATATGGGGCTCCCTTGGACTGTTTTCTACAAGATTTAAAGAGAGTTTTTGGGCTAGTTTTCCTACTCATATCAGTGGTTTTATCCACATATTTTAGAACCAATATTTTCAAGTCAAAAGGAGAGTTTATCAAGAGATTTCTAAAGTGATTTCTTTGAGTTTTTCACCACCACAATCAATCCAAGTTTTCTCACATACACTTGAGCTTTCCATTGTTATATCCATCCTATAGGAGAGTTGTTGTGAGAGTTGTTTTAGGTGATCAAAGTGTTGTGATCACCAAAGTGTTCTTTCTTTGTATTTGAGGAGACGGACTTGTGGGTTCGCGTTGTTTCGAGTTCTAGTGAGAGCTCGGTGTAGAGGTGCGGCCTCGGCAAGCTAGTGTGCTTGCGTGTGTTGTTCTTGCGGGAACTAGAGAGGGACTAAAGAGTCCAAAGGAGTCTAGTGTGAACTCCCTTGTAGGTGTTGCAGCACCGAGTGATCCGGTGGGATCATTTTTAGTGAAAATCCTTCATAGCGTTGAAAGCGGGGACGTAGAGCAAGGGTGCTCAAACCTCAAAATAAATCTCCTGTGTTTGCGATTGCTCTCTCTATCTCACACTTGTCTTTATATCTTGCATGCTTATATTCCCTTTATCTTTATTTGCTTGATATATCTGTGCTTAATTGTTATATGCTTGGGGATTGTTTGCTCACACTTGTATTCAATCAAGAGAACCATAGCGGTACCTCAACTCTTATCTAGAGGAATCTTGAGGAGATAGTCCAGAGCCCTTCACGGGGAATCCGGCTACACTTTTGTGTTATACTTGGTGTGTTGTGCATAATAGTTTTAGTTTGCATAAATAGTTTTAATTCCGCATTAATTCACCATTAGATCAGCTAGTCTCCTTTTCACCCCCCTCTAGGTGATTTCAATAAGGACTCCAACCAAGGTCGCAGATATTTATAAATCCGATATTCTCATAACTGCACAATATTTGAAAGATTGGTTGGACAATATTTCATGCAATTTTTAATGAACTGAGACTATGATCAGCCTTAGTATTAAGAAATATTTTATTCTCAATGTACAATATAACTACGACCAAGGTTGCAGTACACATACATTCAGATATTATAAAAATATATTTGCAAAGCGAGCATGGTCACAATTTAGTATAATATAAGTTTCAATCCTATATTACGAGTGCGACTCTAGTCGCAGACCTTAAAATCCTGTCAACCCTAATACAGAAAATCATTAGTTACAGTCCTTCCTAAATAGTGGTATAATTCAAACTGATAATGATCAAAGCATGCATAGAAATATAGACGAAACATGCTATCGTTAAATACTGCGACCACGGTCGCAGTCCTTATTTGCATGCCACATGTAACAGAATTTTGATCGTTTATAAAATGCAACAAAGGTCACAGTCCTAGCAACAATCAGACCTAACAAAGTAGATTGCTCTGCGACCGTGAGAGCAGTCCGCATATATCACAAGTTATAAAATACTATATTAATTACTCTAACCTAATTGCAGTAATTAATACCCTATCTACCGTGATACAACAACCGTCTCAATATAGAGGTGCACTAAAATTAATCTCGATAAAGTAAAGATATGCACTATATGAAAATTAAATATATAAAAAAATATTCTATAAAAAGCTAATTTGTAGTTCACATCATAAACTTCTGAAAAAAAGAGTACTCTGGGGATTCTCCCGCTATAACTGTTTCAATTAAATATTTAATTTCTTTTTATCTCTTCTTTGAATACTCAGTCTTCACCTCTAATACTTATTATTATTGTTCATGTTGTTTCACAGTATTGGCCTTTTTGTAGGGGCTGTAAATAATATATTTAAAAATCTCATATCTAAAAAAAATATTTGTGCTCTTCTTCTTCAATTTGATTTCTAAACTTCCTAAAACAATTTATTCTTAAATCATGTCTCCCCATCTTCTTCCTCTAAACACTCAGATTTCAACTTTAATCATTCTCCTACCAGCCTTCTTTCTTCTAGGGATTCTAGTGAATCTGATGGTAGTCTGAACTTCTTTTCTTTTAACTATCTCACTACATTAAATAATGTTACTTCTAATCCTCCTCTTCATGAGGATGATCAAGTTTTCATGAGACCTAGTGGGGAACTTATTCCTCTTCAACTTTACAAAGACATGCTTGATGAAAGCATGTCCTCTGATGTCGAAGGTGTGCTTTCTTTCAACATATCCTCTAGAGATTCTTCTCGACACGGATTGGAGGAAGAGCTTGATACAGATGACCCATTTTGAGAGTTTATCAACGAATCAAAATACCGTCAAAAAGAGGAAGAAAGCGAAGAGCACAGTGAGCCAGTCGACGAGGTAGAGGATGAGAAAAGAAAGAATGAAGAGGAAGATGAGGAGAATGAAAATAACGAATCTTTTTATGATGGTGATGACGATGAGGACTAGGATTTTTCTGGTCTCTTGATATTAACCTTATTTTTGTTTCCTTTTAAGAGCTTTTGATGCTATTTTTTTGTAAGGTTCTCTTTCTGACCATATTATGTTATAAATAAAATTTACTTCTATCTGAAAATGATCTTCCATATTTTTAAAATACATGTAAAGTATGTTTCTTTCATGCATTTTAATTCCCAGTGATCACAGAACTTTGAGTGATTTTATAAATACTGTTACCATAGTCGCGGACCTAATATATTGCCCACAAATTGTAGGTCACCTAGAGGGGGATGAATAGGTGACATGCTAATAATTGATAAACTAAATGCTGATTTAAAACTACTATGCAAACTAAAATTATTAGGCTAACACACAACGTATAACCAAAGAGTGTAGTCGAATTTTTGATGAAGGGTTTTAGACTACCTCCTCAAGATTCCTCTAGATTATGAGTTGAGGTGCTACTATACCTCTCTTGGTTGAATACTAGTGTGAGCACAAACACAAGAAATATCAAGCATGTAAGGAATAAGCAACGGACTCAAGCATGCAAGATATATAAACAAACTCAAGTAAATATATTCAAGCATATAGAGATGTAACAATAAGTGAGCAAGATATAAACACAAGTGAGAGAGAGATAAGCAATCACAAACACGGGAGATTTATTTTGAGGTTCGAGCCACTTGTTTTACGTCCCTACCTTCACCACTATGAAGGATTTTCACTATAATGATCCCGCAAGATCACTCGGTACCGCAACACCTACAACGAGTTCCCTCAAAAACTCTTGGATCCGTAAGTTTCTCACTTGTTCCCTCAAGAACAACACATGCAAGCTTACTAGCCTGCCGAGGCCGCACCTCCATAATGATCTCCCTCAAGAACTGTACACATCGCAAACCCTCAAGCTCACCGAGGTCGCACCTCTACAACTCCTCAAAGTATAAATTGGAACACTTGGTAATCTCTTCTCTTGATCACCGACAAACACTCTCACAGTAAGATCCTAGAGGATGAAGATAGCAATAGAAAGCTCAAGCTTGTGTGAGAAAACAAGATACATTGAATGGTGGAAAAACTCAAGAAAAGCTTTTGATAAACTCAAAAAAACACTCTTTATAAACACTCTTTTAATATGAAAGATATGCCCAAATACTTGTTGGAAAATCTCTGAGAAAGATAAGAAAAACTGGCTCTAAAACTTCTCTAAAATATTGTCTAGAACTAGCCAAGAGAACCCCAATATATAGGGTTTAGAAAACTAGCTATTAAGCTCAGATTTTCTGGCCAGATGACAGGCCGGTCGATCGAGCGGCCAATGGTCATATTTCAGACTATTGGGGTTGTTGTCGACTGAGTGGTCGACCTCACCCAGGCCATTGCCCTATCGGTTGACTGCTCGGTTGATCGTGGCCAGAACCAGAGAGCAAAGCTCTGTGGTCGGTCGACCGCTTGGTCGACCAGGGCCAGATCCAGAAAGCAACTTCTCTGGATCGGGACCGCACGGTCAACCGGCCCTAAGGCCATGGGATTGTACACGTTTTGTGCACGACAGTCGACCGGTCGGTCGACGCTAGAAGCCCAAAACAGCGTTTTTAAGGGATTGAAATCTTGATCTTTAAAACCCAAACAAATTCTAATAAAATCCCATAAAATCCACAAACACTTTGAAATTCAAACATGTGTGATCAAAAATCAACACATATTACAAATAAGTGAACTATTTTTGAGGTAAAAAATTTAAAGCTTGAAACGAAAATCGTATTTTTTAAAAACTCAATCTTTGAAATAAAAAGGCGATTTTTCCAAAACTTATACAAATATAATTATAAGATATTTAAACACTTTTGAAGCGTAGTGTGTATGAATATGATGTAATACACATAGAGAATGAAATATACTTATTTTTGACAATAAGCTTAAAATAAGTTTTGATAAATATAAAACTTTAAACCATGATATAAACTCATCAAAATAAGTTTTTAGACAATATGAAGCAACAATGTATATGAATGAAATCTAATATACACATAAATCACGTAAACTTGTTTTGATGAAATCTATTCGTGAAACATAAAGATGTATTCTTTGAAACTCAACCAATGAAACCGAAACTAAATTTTATTTTCCAAAGACAAAACTTAAACATGAAAGTTATTCATAAATATTTTGTATGTGTGTATAAGCTTGAGCAATCCACAACTAATCTATCCTTTACATTTTATCTAAAAATAAAATCTTAAAATTACAAACATGGACACAAGTCTTCTCTAAAATATTCTCTTGAAAATCTTCTCTCCATCTTGACTTAATCCAAACTTTATCCATGAGCTAGACTCCTCTTGAGTACTTGATGCAATCTTAAAGCGTGAGCTCTTGAATCAACATGTGCTAGCTTCAAAACTTGACTTTGAATCTTTTATTGAAGCTAAACACCTACTAAGATCTTGATCAAATATCTGAAACTTATTAAACACAAGATCATTAGTACTATAAGTACATGAGTTAATTATCATCAAAACTAGAGTAATGTGCCTTTAGGCCAACAATCTCCCCCTTTTTGATGATAACAAACTCATGGAGTTATATATGCATCGATTAATGATAAGCTTCATAGAAGCTCCCCCCTTAACTTATGCATAGTAAAAACAAATAGAAAATCAATGAAGCATATAAACAAAATATTAAATAAAAATATATATGCATAAGAAAACAATATTAAACATGCATATATAAACTCTCTCAATTCTTCTCTCCTTTTTGTCAACTCATCAACAAAGGGGTAAAAAAAGAAAAAAAAGATAAATGTATATACGATATAAATTCATAAAGAGGAGAGACGTCAAGTTAGCTCTCCCTATATACATAGAGGAGATGTTAAGCTGCCCTTGCATATAAGCAATACATATCAAGACAAATTTAAAAACCGATTAAAACAAATTATTTATACCACTTAAAATAAATTTTGAAATTACTTGTAATCAACAGAACAAATTTTGCTAGCATTTGCAGTTGATAAAACATATGTTGATACCACTTGTAGATAAACATAAATATTATCTTATAAATCAACATGACATCATTTTAAGTTTAAAGATTTTTTTTTTTTAAATAACAACAAAACTGATGCATAAGCTTGAAAAGATAACAATTGGAAAACCAATTGACAATGAGAACTAAATTAAGCTTAGCAAGTAACATTTTGTGTTATAATGAATATGTATTAACATTTTAATTTAGCACAAGAAATCATATATATGTATGTATCATCAATTTAAATACTAGTTGAAATAAGATGCATACATATATAGAAAACAAGTATGAGTATACAAAAATCAATTTTCATGATATGTATGTGTGTAACTCATATCCACCCTATCATGCTCAAATTTAAAAGATATTTTCATTAATGCACACAAAGCATGGTCGCCCAACAACCACCCTTTAAGAGTAGAACTTTTCAAGAATAAAGATGTGAAAATAGTTATAGTTTAAAATACTACCAAGTGAAATCTAGTTTAAAATAGTTTTTGAAAAACTAGTTCAAGGTGAATCAAAACATGTATCTCATGAAAACATGTATATTACACAAAAATTGACACTCAAGAATTATAAAGCACAAGGATGAGCTCATGAAAATAAAATTATGAGTAAACACAAAATATACATAGAGTGCTCAAAAATCATGTAATAGACATAGTCATG